>JAJEJO010053131.1:15620-80434 GCA_020662805.1 Glaucomys volans | reverse complement strand
GGGGTCCTCAAGTTGATTCTTCCTTGTTTACTGTGACATAAAATCATACAAATGTATCTTTTGTACAAAGGAAAAAGGAAAAGCTAAACTCTGATCTGTGATTTTTGCTCTCAAAGCAGATTTTAATTGAAGAAAACTTATTGACCAATCACTTGAGCTTGAATGTAGCATTCAAAAATCTAAGAAGTAAGAAACAGTTTTTGTTTTTATCATGGCCACCATGATTAGCTATTTTTCTTTGATAAACTTTGAGATAAATGTTTCCTGTAAATATTTGCCTACATAAATAAATTAATAAACTTCCTGTACTTTTTTCAGCTGGCATTAATATAAAGGGGAGTTTTCTTCTACAATGACACCTTCAAAGCCTTCTATTAGAATGTTTTCATCCTAATCCAGATGCCAAAATAACTTTTTCCTCACTTGGGATCTCCAGAATTATTTCCTTTGTAATTTGAAAAAGACACCTACTTAGCTGGTTCAGTAATTCACAAGAAAATTTGGAATGCTTGGTTTACCCAAGGAATTGGGGCTGGAAAAATTTTGTTAATCCAAACACCCCCAAATCCATGATTCTCAAAGCAAGCCTGCAAAGCAGTCTGAAGTGACCCAAAGCTGCAAGGGTTTCCTTCAGTTTATAGGGAAAAATATTAAGCAAAAAGGTTACACTCAGATTTGGAATGTATGAACTGAAATTAACTTGCTAAAAGAGATGTACTGAGCCCTCCATCCAAATGTTCCCAAGAAGTGTGACTGTCATGTAGCACTTGGTACTGCCACAAAGTTGCAAGTGCACTTGGTAAGGATCCAGGAGTTCCAGTAATTTCCTGATCTTCAGAGGCTGAAGATCTGGAAACAATCTGAAATCCTCATCACTTTAGTTTTTTGTAAATTGTTTGGTTAATTCCACAAAGCGTAATGAAGCACATTTGAGTAGATGGCATTCCTGGATTGTAAGCTTCCGATAATTTCATAATAACAAATACACATTACAAATGTGACTCATTCCCATTTCCCTTTCTGAAACAGATGCATCTGTTTCCTCATATAATCACACCACTATTCCATAATTTTCCTGTATGTATCCCTTTATTGTTACTACTAAATTCTTTCTTTTTCTACATAAAATTTAGTCACCATCAGATAAAGTCTTTCCCTCTACCTAAATATGCCATAATCAGAAGTGCTTGAAACTCAGCTCTAAATTATAGCACGTATGAAAAATATCACCCAAACAGAACACCTTATTAAGAATCTTCTGCTCATTCCTCTCTGTCCTGGGCAAGAGGTCAAACATCTGTGCCCGATGCACTGGTTGTCTTATTCACTCCAAGCTCTCTCCCTTCACTGAAGCTTTCCCTAAATCCCCAAACAATATACATAAATATACTGTGTGAGAAATGCTTCCACTAAAGGAATACTTTTCTTGTTTAATATATAAGTAAAAAATGATGTAAAGGTAAAATATAATACAGACACTAATAACACATAAGAACTGAATATCCATTTTTGGTATGAAATATCAAATAGTTTTTCTTTTTGTATTTTCATATCTTTGCTGATAGGCTGATGTATAGAAAAGAATACATGTCTGCATACTCACGAGGAAAGGAAGGAAGGAGCTAAATCAGAAACCATTAGCCAAGGTCGTTAGTCATTAACCTCAGCAGCTCCACACATGGAGGGATAAGCAGCAAGGCACTTAAAGCTAGTGGCTCAGTTAATTTCTAAGCTACTTTCAGTAAAACAGGGGGCATGTCCAGAGATTGAGTTTAAGAACTAGGGATATATTCCAAACATATCAATATTGGTCTTAATTTATACTACACTTAGGAATATTTAAATTTCTATTTGGATAACTATTTCTGAATTGTATTAGGGACAACACAAATATATATAAAATACATTTATATTCATATGCAACATCCATATACATATGTATACTAATGTAAATACTTGAGTAAGAGAGATCAAGTATTTTAATCTTTGCATAAATAAGTAAAAGTCAAACCTTTCATGACCTGTATATATCTTATCAGGAAGTTTTGTGTTTTGAAATGACAAAACCTTAAAATAATTAATGAAGGAGGAGAATAATTGGGGCTTTAATTTGGATTTTTTAGAATAATGACATATATAATTACTTCTAATGAATGTCTTAGACAATGAGTATGTATTATGTGTATCTTATTTTACTTTTAAGAACATAGTTTATTGTTTATTTTCATTGAAATTAGTTCATGGTGAATATCTATTTTGTAGAACAAATTATAATACCAATGCTATGCTTTATAATTATAGTAATCAAAAGTAATACAATAAATAAAACTTTTCCTTTTTATTGAGAGATATGCAAGTCCATTATTTATACAAGTTGTGAAATTATTTTCTGGAAAGACAAAATGTTTTATTTTTATTCCTGAATGCACCTCTGGTCTTGTTCCAGAGCACAGTTTAGAAACACTCATTGATCATGTTAACTTTAGGAAAAATCTTAGAACATTAATATACTAAATATGTTTTTTTTCAGGTGGATGATAGAATACATGTAGAGTTTAAAAGCAGGCCACACTTCCTAGAATTCTGCCTGGATAAACACTCATGTTTTACTTCTCTGCCCTTTTACTACTTCCTGGTCCCTCCAATGGAGAGTACCAGGTTTCTCTGCCTGTTCCAGGACATCTCAAAGCTACAGGAAACCAATGATAAAATATCAGTCTGTCAAGAAAAGTTTCCCATGATGCAATGGTTGGATTTCAGACACTCTCCAAAGTTCAGGGAGAAACACGGAGGAGAAACAACCTACTTCAAGTGTCCCATTACTCTCGGATCTTGATTCAGAGACTATCTCATGATGAAATATTTTTAAAAAGTAAAAAACAAAAGCAGAAACAAGAAAGCAAATACAAACAACTTGCTCAGTTGGACTTTGTTAATCCTTCTTTCTCTGGCAAGAATTTGCTGTCCTGTGGCATCTGATGTAGCAAGCAGGGAATCTGGAAAAGGTCATTGCCCATCACCCTCACAAGAGAAAAGAGCTGAAAAAGTAAAAACCAACCATTTCTTCAGATCTATCAGAGGATTAAAGTCAGGGGACAAATCAATGACCCCATGATTGGAGAGATAGGTATATAGAGAATCACCATTTGGAGGAAGAGAAACCTTTGGGGAAACCAGTGCTGGGATAGGAAATTTCAACTGGCTAACTTCTGGAGGCTCAAATTTGAGCATCTAAAAGCTCTTTTGCTGGGAATAGCCTCAGAGGGTAGTGGGATACCAACTTGTGACTTTTATCTCCAAGAGCCCATTGGTTTTCAAAGTGAGGATCTGAGAAAACTCTCTCCTGTTTCCAACAAGGAGAGGGTAACATTTTGAAATATGCCCAGAATATTCTGTTCTTTAGAAGGCATACCTCCAGGGAAACTGAATAATTGAGCCTTATAGACTGAGGCTATATTGGAGCCAGTGGGAGGGAAATACCTAGGAACAGTCCCTCTAATCTTCTTATTGCACTTAGGTGGGAAAAAAATTCCCCAAACTCAAGAAACATGTGAAGATCACTGCATGGGGTCAGACACTAGCTCTGTCACCTAGCCTTTATCACCCAAATCCTACCAACATATTGGTGAAGTTTCTATAGATGAATGTAACTTAAAATACTACCCATTCCAGACCTTATTTAAGGAGAATTCTCTAGGAAAACCCAAAGAAAATAGGGGAGAAGGGAGCTAACCAAGGATACCAATTAATGTTAGCATTTGAAACTTATAGCAACAGCTAACTGCTAGCCAGAAAAACACAAAATTTCACACGATGACCTACATACCTTATTTCTTCTATCCAGTACATCATGTCCTGCTTTTGACAGAAAGTTACAATGCATACTAAAAGAAAAAAAAAAAACCTGCAGTTTGAACAGACAGAACAAACTTGAAAACCATACTGAGATATGGAAGAATTTTGAGAATTATCAGACAGAACCAAAAACTACTATGACTGAGGGCTCTCATAGAACACATAAGTAACATACAAGAACAGGTGAGTAATGAAATCAGAGAAATAGAAACTCTAAGAAAAAAATCAAAAGAAAACATAAAAACATTTAAAAATTATTGTAACAGAAAATGAAGAATACTTTTGAGGTATCAATTGATAGACAGTTCATGACTGAAGAAAGAATAATTGGAGACTAGTCATATGTCAATAGAAAGTTCCAAAATTGAAATGCAAAGAGAAAAAGGAATGAGAGAGAGAGGCAGACAAGGTAACAGAATATCTAAGAATCGTGGGAAAATTACAAAAGGTATAAATACATGTAATGAGAATACCAGAAAGAGAAACAAAAACATCTGAAAAATGACATTTCCCCAAATCAATGACAGAAACATTATTATGAGTTGAATTATGTCCCTCCCCTAAATTCACATGTTGACACTTGAAATCGCAGTAATCTTAGAATTTAATTCTACTTGGCAATAAAGCCATTAAAGAGGCAATTAAAGTTAGAGTGAGGCCCTCAACCAATATGACTGGTGTTCTCATAAGAAGGAAGGAGATGCCAGGTACGCACCTGTATACAGGAACGGTCATGAGAGAATGCAATGAGAATCTGGTGTTCTGAAAGCCAAGGAGAAAGACAACCCTGCAAATAGATTGTTCTTGAACTTATAGACTGCAGAAAAATGCTAGCTTCCCATTTATTTGTGAAAGAACAAATTTCTGTTGTTCAAGTCACAGTTTGTGATATTTTGTTATGGCAGCCATAGCAAACTAATAGACGGAACCACAGAAACAAAAAACTCAGAAAACACCAAATAGGACAAATAGTTAAAACATCTACACCAAACACACATTCCTAAGTTGGAAAACCAAAGATAAAGAAATAACTCTGAAAACGCCAGGTGGAAGACAAAGTATACACATTACATTGAACTTCTCAATGGAATTCATTTAAGCAAAGAGAAAGGGGAGTAATGCATGTAAAATGTTGAAAAACTCACTAGCCTAGAACTCTATATTCTGTGAAATTATTTTTAAAAATTGAGAATAAAAAAGGATTTTGTCAGATATTCCAAAATTGAGGGAATTGGTTGACGGGGGACCTGCTTTGCAGGAATAAAAGAGAAAAGCAAAATCATAAATGATATAGATTGAAACTCAAGTCTTCATAAAGAAAAGACTATTAAAGAAAGCTAAACAATGGAACCAACCTAGGTGTCCTTCAATGGATGAATGTATATATATATATGTGTGTGTGTGTGTGTACATATATATACACATACAATGGAATATTATTCAGCTTTAAAGAAGAATGAAATTATGGCATTTGCTGGCAAATGGATGGAGTTGGAGAATATTATGCTAAGCAAAATAAGCCAAACCCAAAAAACCAAAGGCCAAATGTTTTCTCTGATTTTGTGGATGTTAATTCACAATAAGCGGGGGGGCGGGGAGCACTAGGGAAGAATAGAGTTACTTTAGATTAGGTAGAGAGGAGTGCATGGAGGAGAAGGGGTATGGGGGTAGGAAGAATGGTAGATTAAAACAGACATCATTACCTCATGTACATATATGACTGCATGACTGATGTGATCCTACTATATGTACAATCAGAAAAATGAGAAATTATGCTCCATTTATGTATGATTGTATAAAAATGCATAAATGCATTCTACTGTCATGAATAACTAATGAGAACAAATTAAAAATTTTAAAAAAGAATAAATGAAAGACAAATAAAATTTCTTACTTTTTAAAATCCTTTTTAAATTTGAAATGCCCACCTCTATTATTTATCCAATAATACATACAAATTATCAAAGATTTCAAAATGCAAAGTAATCATAGTAAAAATGAGAGATATTCTGGAGAAGTGGGCATTGTTTTATTGGTGCATATTAATAATACAGAAAGGTGGGTTTCATTGTGGCATACCCATATATATACAAAACATAATTTAATAAATTTCACTCACCATTTTCTCCCCCACCCTTCCCTCCTTGCTCCCTTTAGTCCCCTTCCTCTACCCTAATTGTTTCCCTTCTACATTCATAGTGTCCTTAATTTTTCCTCTCTAACTTCAAGATAATGGGAGAAAACACCCTACTTTTCTCTCTGCATCTAACTTAATTAGCTCAATATTACAATCTCCAATTCTGTCCATTTTCCTTAAAATGACAATTTCATTCTTTTTTGGCTGAATAAAACTCCTGTGTGTATATATAGTCAACATTTTCCTCATCCATTCATCAGCTGATGGACACCCAAGCTGTTTTAATGATTTGGCTGGTGTGAATTATGCTGCGATAAACACGGGTATGGAAGTATCTCTAAAGTATGCTGACTTTAATTCTTTTGGATAAATACCAAGGAGTGATTTAGCTATATCATATGGTAATTCTATCTTTAGCTTTTTGAGGATCTTTCACACTGATTTTTATAGACACAATACTAATTTACTTCCCACCAACAGTGTGTAAGAGTTCCTCCCCTTCTTCCTCATCAGCATTTATTGGTATTGGTATTCTTAATGCTTGCCACTGTAACTGGAGTGAGATAAAATCTTGGTGTACTTTTGATTTGTATTTCCTGACAGTTAAAAATGTTCTCATTCTTAATTGATTTAAGAGATAAAAGGTTTTTTTCAAAATAATAAGAGCAACAGTATATGTAGTAATGATTGCTTAAAGGAAAAAAAATGACAGCATTGTCATAAGGGGCAGGAGGGAGAAACTAGGAGTACTCTGTTATGAAGTACTTGTATTGCAGATGAAGTGTACTACATTACCTGAAAATAGACTGGGATTAATTGAATAAGTATAATGTAAACTCTAAAGAGGCCTTAAATTAAAAAGAAGTATACATAATACACTAGAAGAAAAAGTAAAATGGAATCATATGAAGAGTCTATTTAAAATCAGAATAGGCAAATAAAAGGGGAGGAGAGAGAGAGAGAAAGAAAGAAAGAGAGACAGAGGGGAGAGAGAAAATCAAAAGGAAACTAATATAAAATAGTTACAAATATTAATCCAAATATACTGTTGGAATAATCCATTAGAGATACTAATCCAAATTTATTAGTAATCCCTTTTAATATGAATGGTCTATACACACCAGTTAAAACACAGAAAGTATCAGAGTGGACGTAAAACAAGACCAACTATATTTTGTCTACAAGGAACATGTTTTTTTTAAACTTATTTTTTATTTGTTCTTTTTAGTTATGAGAGTAGAATGTATTTTGACATATATACGGGGGAGTGTAACTCCCATTTTTGTGGTTGTACATGATATGGAGTTACACTGGTTGTATAGGTTGTATACTCATATATGAATATAGGAAAGTTATGTCCAATTCATTCTATTGTCTTTCCCATTCCCATCCCCCTTTCTTACCCTGACTCCACCCTGTCCAATCCGGTGAACACATTTTAAATACAAAGATACAAGGAAAAGCAAAAGAAGGGAGAAAGATAGGTTATGCTATTAGTGATCAAAATAAACCTTGAGTAGATAAATAAATTTCAGACAAAGCAGACTTCTGAAAAACAACTTTCAGGGATAAACAGGAGAATTACATAGGATAAAGGTGTTAATTCACCACAAAATCCTAACAATATTTAACGTGTATGCCTATGCTAGTCTGCTTTTGTGGCTGTGACCAAACCACCTGACAAGAACAACTTTGAGGAGAAAAAGTTTATTTTGGGCTCTCAGTTTTAGAAATTCAGTCCATGGTCCAATCATCCCTTTGCTTTGGATCTGAGGTGAGACAGAATGTTATGATGGAAGGGTGTAGCTGGGAAAGCTTCTCAGCTCATGGTATCCAGGAAGCAGAGAGAGATAAAGTGCTAGAGACATGACATAAATCCCAAAGACACACCCCCCAGTGATCTACTCCTCCATTCATGCCTCACTTGCCTATAGTAGCACTCAGTCCATTCTAATTATTAATCCATCAAAAGGATTAAGGCATTGATTATAATAGGCTCTCATAATCTAATTGTTTCACTATTGAACATTTCTGCATTGTAAACACACATATTTTCTGGGATACCCCAATATCCAAACCATAAGTACACCTAACAACAGAACATCAAAATATTTACACAGAAGCTGACAACCTATAAGGAGAAAGAGATGAATAACTACTGACATTGGAGATGTCAACACACATATCTGTTGCTGACAAACACAGCAGGCAGAAAATCAGCAAGGACAGAGTTGAACTGAGTAGTACCATCAGTCTTGTGAATTCAACCAACATTTGTAGAACAGTTAACAGAACAATAGCAGAAAGCAGCTATCTCCCCAAGTTCCTAAGATATGCACAAAAATAAATCATATTCTGTACTATAAAATACACCTTAAAATGCAAAATAATAGAAATCATACAAAGTATGACTTCAGACAACAATAGCATTAAACTAGAAATAAATGATAGAAAGTTAACTGGAAAATTGCCAAATACTTGTAGATTAAACAACACACTTCTAAACAACATATGGGTCAAAGAAGCAGCCCTAAAAGAAATTAAAAAGTGTTTAAGATACATAAAACTGAAAATACAATTAACTGAAATTTGTGAACACAGTGAAATCTGTACTTAACCTTGAATACATATACCAGAAAAAAGATCTAAAATTTATAATCTAACTTTCCACTTTAGGAATCATGATCCAATGGACATTAAGAGGACAATAAAGGAGTATGATGAACAAATCCAGACCAGAAATTTGATATCCTAGTGAAACAGACTAATGTTTTGAAAGACATAATCTACTAAAACTCACCAACTAGATAATCTAAAATAGGTCTATATTGTTAAGGAAATTGAAGCAACAATCAACTTAATAAAAATAGAGAGCACTAAGTTCAGTTGACTTTCCTGGTGAATTCTACCAAACATTCAAGGAAGAAATGATACTCTGTACAATCTGAAAACATAAGCAGAAGGAATAGTCCTAACTCAGCAATACCCTAATACAAAAATTATAAAAATACATTACAAGAAAGGAAAACTACAGACCAATATCATGAACCCAGATGTAAAATCACAAACTTAGCATATAGCATACATAATATACATAATTATACATGCATAATTATATATACTAACCAAGTAAATATTTATTCCAGGTATGCAAGGCCAGTTGACCATTTGAAAGTCTATTAATGTAACCCATCACATCAACCAGCTAAAGAAAACTCATATGAGCATATCAATAGATGCAGAGAAGGCATTTGGCAAAATCTAGCACTTAGCCATGATTAAAAAAAAAACGCTCATCAGACTAGGAATATAGGGGAATTTCCTCAGTTTGATGAAGAACAGTGTTATGGTTCAGATATGAGGTGTCCCTCCAAAGTACCTGTGTTAATGAAGGAATGTTTAGAGGTAAAACGATTAGTTTGTGAGAGATATAACTTAGTTTATCATAGTTTGAATGACTGGGTGGTAACTGTAGGCAGGAGAAGTGTGGCTGGAGGAAATGGGTCTCTAGACACATGCCATGGAAGGGTCCATCTTCCCTGTGGCCTCTTCCCCTGTTTTCCTGACTCCACCATGATCTGAGCAGCTGCTGCTCACTGGGCCCTTTCCTCGTGATGGGCTGCTTCACCTTAAGCCTAGAGCAATGGAGTTGATCGTCTATGGACTCTAGCCTCTGAAACTGTGAGCCCCAAATAAATTTTTCCTCCTCTAAGTATGTTGGTCATAACAATGCAAAGCTGACTAAAATGAATGCCTTCAAAATGTCTATAGCTACAATCAGAGGAACTACATGTTTTATCACTAAAGAATCAGGAAGAATTAAGATCAGGAAGATTTTAAGGTTGTCGCCTTTCACCACTTCCATTCAACATTGCACTGAAATCCTCAGTAACAGAAGATAAGAAAAATAATATCTGAATGTAATATTTGAAAAAAAATTAGTTTTAAAAAGCTTATGATGAATAAAATGTCAAAATTTTAAATACATAGAGGGTTGGGATTTGGTTGGGATAGGTGAGGTGAATCAAACAAATACAGGGGCTCTTTACTAGAAATTTAATCTCTTGGGGTTTAAATCCTATTTGGACATTAGCTATTCAACCCTCAGAAGAAGCCAGCCTAAAGATGCTGTTAAATGTGTGCTCAATTCCAGGACGCTCAATGTGCAGCATGTCCAGAGATACCAGTGAAAACCCTGTCAATGGCTTCCACTTTAGTTTGCTACCATTGATACTGTCTCTAACTCTTACCAAAATTCTTTTGAGCTTCCATGCATTGGCTGCTAGCCCTTATTGGAAGTTATTTGTGCCAAATTGTTCTTTGATTTCTTAAAAAACTTTTCTACTGGTACACAATAATTATATGTAAGAGTGGAATTCATTGTGACAAATTTGCACATACATGTTTACATAATTTGTTCAATTTCATTCCCCAGTACCTCCTTTACTCGTTCTTCCTATGTTCCTTTATACTCTCTCTCTGCCCTACTGGTCTTCCTTCTATTTTCATGAGATCCTTTTTTGTTCCCTTTTTCTCTCTAGCTTCCACACATGAGAAAAAATGTACAACCTTTGACTTTCTGAGTCTGGTTTGTTTTGCTTGACATGATGTTCTCTAGTTCCATCCTTTTGCTGCAAAAGACATAATTCCTTTCTTCATTATGCCTGAATAAAACCTCATTGTGTGAATACACCTCATTTTCTTTATCCATTAATCTGATGATGGACACCTAGGTTGCTTCCATACCGTGGTTATTGTGTATTGTGCTGCTATAAACATGGGTATGTATGCGTCACTTACTATGCTGACTTCAATTCTTTTGGATAAAAAACTGAGGAGTGGTATGGATGGGTTATATGACAATTCCATTCCTAGTCTTTTGAGGAAATTCCATACTGATTTGTATAGTGGTTGTACTAATTACAATCCCACTAACAGTGTGTCAGGGTTCCTTGTTCCTGCATGCTCACCAGCATTTATGCTTTGTATTCTTGATGACTACCATTCTAACTGGAGTGAGATGAAATTCAGTGTAGTTTTGGTTTGCATTTCCCTGACTGCTAAAGATGTTGAATGTTTTTTCACATATTTGTTGTGTACTAAATGCAAATACACCTAGGGAATCCCATTTGGAATGATTTTTTTTTGTACTTACATGAAAAATATCAGATATCTTATCCCATCTTATTTTCAACAGTATTCTCCCCTGCTCCCCCCACCCTTCCCCTGGGGTGCTACAAATCAAATCTACCTTGCCTAGCACATGGCAAGGGCTTTACCTCTGAACTATAACCAACACCAACTTGATTTTCAAAGCATGGAGTTCATGGAAATGTAGATGCTGTAGTCCATATTGGCTAATCTTATCTTAGTCATTGAACATAATAAATACATTGTTTTTCTACAAGACCAAGGTAACCATGGAAAAGTGTTTTTCCTCATAAACTGATGTTTATGTTCTGCAGAATCTACATAGTAAATTCAAATTGGTGATGGAAAAATAGGTTAGAATGCTAATATAGTGAAATTGCTCTTTAACCCTGTTTTATGCAATAAAAGCCTCTTTGCCCAAAGTCATATTAGAAAATGCAAAGTAGACACCTCATAGCCCAAGTACATCATGGCTTCAATATCATCTTAAAAGAAGAGTCCAGGTTTTATAACAGTATATTTTAAACAAATGGTAGTAGGAAATGTAAAGTTGGATAATTCAAATTTTGTTGCTATAATTCATTTGTACCTAAAAAAGAAAAATCACAGATGAAACAGCATTGCCTTAAAGAGATTAACAGTGTCTGAATCATCCTCAACTCTGCCTCTTCATCCCCTGACCCCTGCTTAAACTTATATTGAATATTTTATCATTTGCTTGTATATCATTCAAACAAGCAACATACATTTTGCAGGGGGGCAAATACAATAATTAAAGATTATGCCTGAAGTTAGTTAACAAACAGGCATTTCAGATTTTAGGAAAATGTTTAGAAGACGACCACATCTGAATTGGGCATCAATAAATTAGTGTGAAGCTGAGTGACATTAATCAGTTGGATGACCCACTTTGAGGGATGTTCTATAAATGATGTGCTGTGTAGGCCATGACATTTCCTCAGGCTTACCACTGAAACATCAATCTACTTACAGTCATAAAACATGAGCTTTAATTGTGATCACTGTAACACATTTATGAAACCACAAAATATGGATAGAGAATCATTGAGAATAAGAAGAGGCAGTGTATCTGAGAGGCATAACAATGATGAGCATAAGACAAATAATTTCGACTTACTGAGGACATGAAAGAACAATGCCAACTTTCCTTAGGCACACTAGTTTGAACTATTCCACCAGCATTAGAAAGTCAGCATTATGGGATGGGGGGATAGCACTGTGGTAAGCAAGATTCTGGGTTCAATCCCTACCACCAGAAAAAAAATTAAAAGGAACAAAATAAAGTCAGTGTTGCTATTTTTAATTTGAAAAACAAGCAAACTGAGGCTCAGAAATGGCACACCCTTTCCTAAAGTCACACAGTTGGTTTGTGGTGACTACAGTTGTGACCATAGTTAGGTGAGGTCTGCCTGCCTTCAATACCTGGGCTTTTTCCACAAGTTCCTTTGCAGCTTCCCAGGTGTTCTCTTTACTAGAATAGTATACTTTATAGTGGGTCAGTTCCCAGAAATCATGCCAAGTCTGACAAAATGCTCTAGAGAGTTCTCCAACTCAGACCTACAAATCAGCAGTTGCCTTTTGACTTCTTTCTCTAAGGGCTTCAGTTTTGAGAATTGTGAGCGCTACATGAAAAAACTGGCATTTCCACTATTGGAAAGGAATCATCTAGTCTTTTTAGATTTTTTCTATGAGATATATTAGTTTGAATCCTGTAACTATTACTGACTACTCCTGGATGAACTATTAAAATCAGGTCTCTGCAATGACAAAAAGTGAAGGACAGCTCCATTGATCTTTCATGACTTTTCCTAGGCCTTTTCTTCCAAAGACATTGCTCCAACAGCAATACCAAAGGAATCTCTCTTTGCACATTATGTTAGACTCTCTCCCTCAAAGGCTTTTCCTACCTCTATGCCTGATAAAGACCTTCTCCTTTAAAATTCAGATGAAATGTTTTCAGTTATTGTGTGAAATCATTCTGAAACCATCCCACCTCCCACAAGTAAAGTCAGTCTCTCAGTGTTTTAAATTTCTACATCCTTTGTTCATAACACTGCTGTATTCTCTTGGCACTTGATGGCGACTCCTTTTCAGATTTCTCATCTAGCCTATGAGGTACCCATGATGTAGAAGAAGTCAGTCACCTTTGTTATCCCAGCACCTACAACAGCAATTGGCATAGGAACGATTCACAGTAAATATTTGTAGAAATGATATTTAAAAACATTCAATCTTGTTTTTGAAAATGGTTGCTTTTAGGAAGATGTTAGAGGGTGAGTACTTATTGTTACTCATTTTTAGTACTAACTTTTTTCTTATAGTGTTTAATTGAAATCATGGTTGGTGTAACAAGTTTATGCTAAATTCACTGAATGTGATTCATTAGAATTAAAATTGTGATTGTATCATTTCTGTTGCTTGCAATTGGCTTCTCCATGCTTACCACAGCCTTTTGTTTATAGAAGTATAGGAATGCCTCATATATTAGTGAGAAAAGTGGATCCTAGAGAAGTCAAAGGATTTGCAGCAAAGTGGGAGAGCTGAAATAGAACTCTTGCTCTCTGCGATCTTTTGTTGCTCCTTCTAGTAATCCAGGGTACCATGAAAAAATAATAATAACCTTTTAAAACTTGTTTATAGCTCTTTAACCTATTTAGAAGCTTTTCTTTAATAGTCGTAAAGAGTATTATAACGTGGAAAAAGTTACCACCAGGTTTGATGACCTTCCAAACAAGGCCATTCATAAATTTAATGTTAGAAATATTGATCCCATACTGAGAATTGTGGTTTAACTTTTTTGTTGACACATGCAATAAAATGCAAGTACACATTAATCCAGACATATACTGACAATCAATAATAAAACGATGAGATATTGCACTAACCATAGTCTGTGTTTTCTGGCTCCCAACAATTTGATGGCCAAAAATAGGGTGTCTGTGGAACAAAAAGAAGTGGAACTCAGGTTAGACAAAAATTTGGTGAGTTTCTGACTTATTAGCTGTATTTATCTTCAGCAATTGTCTAGAACAGTTTGCTAATATGTTTAAAATTCACAACAATTTCCAAAGAGACACTGTAAGATTTTCATCTACCTTATTTTTCTGATCAATGTCTCAGCCTTTAAATATATGCTGTACCAGGAGGCATTTGAACATGATACACTGCTACAATTCTAGTCAATAGACATACAAGTAAAAGTTTAAATGATTGCATTATTTAAACAAAAAGTTTTCATCCACAGAGAGGACTGAAAGTAGACTATTATACTCAGCAAGACTTGCAATGAAATATGTTTAAATATAGCCAATTGTTTTCTCTATATCATGTATCTCAGCATTGCAGTTGGATCCAAAAAGCTCAACTGACAAAAATCTTCCCCTGAGGTCTGGTAATCATTTTCTTGGCTCTATTAATTATATAGTGCAGCTCTCAATATTATCCATTAAAACAACTTTTTACTTTCACTCTTAAAATATTCCTTTTACAAAGACATTCATTGCTCTAAAGTTTTAAACTATATAAGCCAGAGATCATTTTTGAAATAATAATGTCTTTGTTGTAACAATAGGCAGAATTCTGATTCTGTAAAATTCTAGGAACTGATTGACTAAATTATAAAGACAATGTCTGATCAAGAAAAATTATTACTATCACTAATATTAACATTTTATATTTTTTAAAATAATTTTCTCTCCCAGCTCACTGCCCCCTCAGACCATGAGAAGGCATGATGACCACTTATCTGCTTCTCTCATCCTATTTCCTGAAACGATGATGCCTCCAGGACTGAATGGAACAGTGATTACAGACATCAGCATTGCGGAGTTCATTGCACTTATTGATTAAATATGTTGAGAATCCACATGCAATGAGCATATTTGGGGTAATCTGATTATCTGATCATTCTATTCTTTAAAAGAATGATTCTCTAGAAAGAAGAGTTGGGGACAACTGCTTGATTTTCTGGGAAGGGAAATCTTTCCGAACTGAGAAAACAAGGGATTTTGACTTACCCTCTACTCTTTCTTGGGAATTATTACAATATATAATAAAAAGGCTAATAGTAGTGTTGTGCAGGTATAAACAAAATTGCAGCAGGATTTAGAAGAAAAAAAAAGTGAACCGTGAGATAAAGGGGGTATTAAGACTTATATGGAACATGCTTATCACCCCAATTCCATTTGACTCTGTGGGAGATGAAACTTTGAAAGATTTGATTTCTTAAAAAAAATGGGATCAGGATTCTAGGAGAGCATCATAGGAGAATAAAGTAACTAAAAGCATGTTTTCATTTGGGATACTGGCTTTTGAGCTGTCTCTTGTAAAGTGCATTAATCTTTCTGTATTGCTTTTAGTGTGTGTGTGTGTGTGTGTGTGTGCGCGCGCGCACGTGCACAGTCTCATGTGCATGCACATGTATCTGTTTATCTAAATTTAAAGTGTCTATTCTATCAGACCGATCAGACATATACATTTTTCCCCTCAAAATGAAAGGAATGTTCTTATCTATTCTCAACTTTTCTTTACTCTTTTATCATTCATTTTAGTGAAAATTTCATTACTGTGAAAATAAATATAAAGAATTTTGTCTTGTGATATTACATGGAAATGCCATAAAGCCAATATTCCTAACATTGGAGGATTTTCCCTAGGAAAAATATGTTTTGACTTCTACTAATAGTGTATGAGAATAACAAGCCTGTTAGGTCATTGAAATTTAAAAATACATTTTCATAGTACTACTAGACTAGGAAATTTTAACGCATTTAAGTGTTTTTCACTGTTGGTTTCCTTAGCTATCAAAAAACTGTTCAGTCATTGCTCACACTTTGGCACATCTATTGAGGAGATGAGAGTCATGACAGAGACCTGCCTAGAGAACCATGTCAGATCTCAATTTCAATTAGCAAAGAGAGGATGATTAGATAATTGCAAGTTTACATGTGATTAAAACATGCACTGAAAATTTGAGACAAATACACTGTGGCATGCCAATGAATTAAGAGTTTTGTTTCCCTTGAACTTGTGCCCTGCAGGCGCTTCAGATTCTTAATGATGGTTGGACTATCCATCATTCATTGGATGAATTGTAAACATGGCATCCTACATTTCCAATTTTAATTCACGATTTTTAAAGTCCTTCTGAGGACTTGAATTTCAGTTCAATGTAGTAAAGATTTTTCTGCTGCTTGGAACCAATGTAAAAATGAAAGTGAACACTTTGAACAATAATGTGTTTTATAATATTAGAGCTATCCAAATATAGATTGATTAATGCCTTGATAGACATTATAGGAATAATTCAATTAACCCTGAGTTTTCTGTTTTTGATTTTTAAAAATTTTAGTTTTAGGATTCTATGTTCATTAATTGTTTATAAATATGTCATATTTAGATACTACTACAAAGGTGGATATACATCACATATATATACACACAATTTTATATATTCATCACACACTGTACGTAATAACCCTGTAATATTCCTTGTAGTCATGAAATTAATATGTCATTTGCATCCACTCCCTTGCTATATTTGAAAAGTTCTTTAAAATGTCTTTCTTTTTTTCCCGACTATACAGTGGTGCACTCCAAACTTTGCTCATCTTTGACTTATGAGCATGACTAAGACCTTTAAACCTTGTCCGCCTACCAATTTCAGCCTGGGATGACAACAGCAGAGATAAAGGTCTCACATTATTGCTAATTCAAGCCATCATCCACTAATATTGGGCTATGTCTGACCTAGTTTGTTTCATAGAAAATTCTTGAATTAGATAATCCTCAAGAGAGACATATAGTCAATGTTTCTTTATAGAGCTCCTTTGACATATAGATGATTTTACCTTTAACACTGATTTTGAAGATGAACAAAAAGTTTTAATTTTTGCAAACATAAACCAAATTTTCCTTCAGAATTTATAGCAATTGTGTTAGTCTTAAAGTTTACTTCCAGTTTTTATACGAAAATTCTATATAACAATAAGATCATTTGGGAAATGTTTAATTCTGCAATAGTAAGACCTCCTTTAAAAATAAAGAATAGTCACATGTAAGCAATTTATTTGCTAAACAAGAAATACTTCTTGTGTATTAAAATGTTAACCCATGAGACCACAAGTTACTTTAACAATAAGTTGTTTTAAGCTACCATTAATATGTTTAGCCATATAAAGAATAAGACTAGTATTTTAAAATCTCTTTTAAATTACAAAACTTTGCTTCTATAAAGTGCTTGACTATAAAAGTTGGTATGACAGTTTCAGGAGATCACTTCATTTCCTAGTAATTAATGCAAAACACTTTATGCTTATTTGCAATGGGATAAAATAGTCATAAGGAAATAGCATTAAGACAGTTTTATGAAGGCAATGATCTCTGAAAATTATTTTTAAGCAATTTTGTTCTTTGTTCTGTTTCCCCAAACAAGTTTTTTCCAATTAAACTGCTATTCCATCATTTTTCAGACAAACAACTTTTAATAGTATTCAGAACAAGTGGGAAAAATGTTACCATCTCTGAAAGTTGAACAATCAGGAGAACTCTTCAGAAAATAACCTCAGCAAATAAGCTAGAATGTGCATTCTGGCATTGTATGCACTTTAATTTTATAGGCTGGAATCCACTCATCAGTTATGACTTAACCATTTTATCTAATGAAATGTAGAATACACTTTCAGTGCATCATTGTGAACCAAGTGTCAACAGCATGCACAACCACTGAGATGATTCTACAACCATTTCCCGAAAGAATAACTGCATGTGTCACTTGAAATGAGCCAGAGTGATTGGCCAGTTTGCACATTATCTAAGACATCCTCCTGTCTCAGGTGAGTTTACACACACAAAGAGTTTATGCAAGTCAGTCTTCACAGACTTGTGGAAAGGTTTCAGACATCAACAGGTCCAGAGTTTGTATAATTAGCTAAATTCTATCCTGGAGTTTCAAGCATTCCTTGAGAACTTGCTTGGACTAAAGGGTGGTTCTGGATCACAGGCAGTGGCCAGGGTGTAATAAACTTACTTTCATTGCTCAAATTACTTCTTACTAATTAGATGCGTTGCAGGAATGAAGACTACCATCTTCCTGAATTCCATAAGTCATTTTGTGAATTTTCCATAAGTTTACATTAAATGTGACTTCAATTGTTACCCAATTTAACTTTCACAAATTATCTGCACTAACCATATTCCCAACATTCTCCATTTATTTTTTATGTCTTAACTTCAGTTTCTAATAAGCCTAAGTCAAGGTAAAATAAGTCATAGTTCTCAAATGTTCTGTTTAAGAAAAAAAAAAGCAACAAACAAAATTCCAGGTTCTAATTTCTAATTTGCTATAAAAGAACATTTTTATTTCAACTTACTTGAAACCGGTAAAAGGTGCCATCATCCTTGAGTGTGAGGACGTGATCTGAGATTGGGAAGAAGTAGCCATGGGCAGCCATTAATGTTCCCAAATGGAGCGCCTCCACTGTTTCAGGAAAGCAAAACAAAGTGAAAAGAACATATAAAACTTTGAAAAACATATTTTTTATCATTCATTTACAAGTGTGTAACATTTTGTTTGGTTCTCTTTGGGTACATTTGTGCATTCAAATTCTTGGCACCCAGAACCTGGCTTTGTTTGAACTTCTTTTTCAGTTCTTGCATACAAGGTACTTATGTGGTTCTGGTTTCTAGTAGTGACTATACAGTGACTAGCCTCATCCCATGACTACCCACCCATTGAAAGATTTCTTTTGAATCTTTGGAATCTGGCTTCTTTATTTTATATAGGGGATGTGTGCTAATATTCTCCCACAAACAGTTCCATTTGGTATTTATATGACACTTTATACTTTTAAATGTTTCCACTTGTATCACTCCCCTTGCCTATTTCATGGATATTGAATACTATCAGCAGTTTCTCTAATGATAGGAATCACTGTTACATGATGCTAACAGGTAATGTTAAGACAACTAGGATCATTTACACTACACTATTAAGCCAATAGAGTGCTTGGATTGTCCAGGATAGCTTCTACTATTCTAGACAGTCTCCAACATATGGCCTAGGAAGAGGGTTATTTGACAATTTCAGAAGATAATGATATAATATTGTACTCCATACAGATGAATTCCAGAGTAACAATTTATTCTAACAAAAGGATCAATAAGGGCTGGGGATATAGCTCAGTTGGTAGAATGCTTGCTTTGTAAGCACAAGGCCCTGGGTTCAATCCCTGGCACCACAAAAAAAAAAGAAGGGTTAATAAAATTTGGGCAGTAGAGTTATTACTGCATTCCAGGAGAGACAGCATAGTATTTGTTAACTTGAGACCTAGAAAATATGGAATTGTGAAAAATAGTTTTCTAGTACAACATAAAACATAAGTATATAGAAAACATCAAAACTTTGTATTTAATAATTTACATATCTTTATATATAATTCATTTATAGATTTGTTTCTGATTCTTATTCAAGTAGCTAAGATGATTTTTTTAAAAAGGGGAATGAACCCATAGACATTCCCTCTCTCCTTCCCTGTTCATACATTTATATTGGGTAATAACTAATTAACTTAAATTTTTATCTGTCATTAGGTTCTTCGGTGCCCCTTGGAATTAGTGTCTAACACATGGCAAACATTTTAATCGACAGCTTCTTCTACCTTCTACCTTCATCTACTTTCATGATGCCTTGTTTATGCTGATAATTAAGGTAGATTAAATAATCTTCGTGTTTGCTGTGTCCCTGGAAGATTGTTATTAAATGACCTCCTCTTCTCCACATTCTCAATTAAATATTATCTAGCGAAGAATGTCCTTTTCCACAAAGGGATACATATCTATAGCTATATCTAATTTCTACATACTTTCAATCTAAAGTCAAAGCCTTCTCAAAGCATGTGCTGCTTTCTCCAACATACCTACATAGTCTTATTAAAACTCTGGAGTTAATGTGATGTTGTGGGAAGAACAAAAAATTTGGAGATACCAATGTCTCTTGTTATTTAAATTCTCTGTGCCTTCCCCACCTATTAATAAATGTAATAAACACATCTAGCCAGACTGGCCTGAAAAATACATAAGAACATATGAATTGAAATTAGAACAATGCTCTGTGTGTCATAGTTATTAAACATATGGTAGCTATTGTGCTTTGTTATTTATACACTCACTAATTTTTATAATTTTTAAATTTTTCCAAAGTAACATCAGGTAATCCACTTCCAGAAATTGCCTTCATCTAAGCTGACTGAGAGAAGGTGACAGTTTCAAACAACATCATTTATTTCTACACTCACCTCATTTTTTTTTCGATGCCCACACAATTAAAATGGGCCATAGCAATGGGCAGGTGCTTACAACTTTGGTCAAGTTATTAATACCTAGACCACCCTGTCAAGGAAAACTGGGCAAGGCAACATATAAAATCTGTTGCAGGGTTTTAAATTCAGGTGGCTCACTTGTCTTCTCAGTCATATTTGTGAATTTAGTCCCAGAGTCTGAGGCCTTGGAAAACAGTCTTAACATACTTTCCAAAAAAAATTATGTTATGACACATAAGGAAGGTTGCAGAATACAGATACAAGAAAGGGAAACTCAGTTACTTAGAAAGACTGTCAAGAGCTTCTGAAATCTAATTATAGGAAAGAATGGGACTTAAAGACACAACACAACAACAACAAAACCAGTTGGGTGTTAAAGTTTTCATGAGAATCAGAAAACTATAATGAAAATAAATATAGGGAGGGTGCAGAAAAGAAAATGAGAAGCTAATGAGCATCATCTTGGCGTCCTGCATCTCCTTAGATACCAACTCTGTTACAGATCACACACTTGACAGGCAAGGTTTACGCTTGCAGGTTCTTCTTCATGTAGCACTACCAGATTAGGCCGTAATAGATCCTTGGTGATGAGAAAGATACAGAGTGAGTTAGCTAGTAAATTCTACCTTCTTTTTGAGGTAAATACCCTATTTTATAATTTGATTGTACATATTCTCATTTTATCTTCCTTCCAATAAATACATATGCTTTATAATTTTATGATTAAGGTAATTTCTTTTGATAATTTGGCATCCTGCCTTGTATTCACTAGAGTTACATTGGTGGGGATCTATATATAAAATTAAAATTTACTTTCTACATGAGTCACACATACTTTATATGCTGAGGGAAAGTCAAACTACTTGACTTATTATTAAACAAGATTAATCTCTAATAAGGCTTATAAAATGATTTCAAGGTCTTTGGGGAAATATTAATGTAGAGAGACTGAGATCACAGGGAGTACGGGACTCCATTGTACAAGCTTCAAAAGACCTGGGCACCAGAGCAGAATAAATGATTTAGTAGAAAATCAGGAGGTTGGGGCAAATTTTCTGCTTTGTTTAAGACTACATACTTGGCAGTTTGTCAACAGAAAATATAGCTACTGAATCAATATTATGGAATGAAAGATCAAGTGTATTTATGAATAAATGGCCCATCAAGAATATGAAAAGCAGTGCTATATGGAAAAATGCCAATCTAATTATTTTGTGGTGTGATTATGGGCAGCTTGCTCAACTCTTGTCAGATAATATAAATGTTCATATTATCTTTTCAGAATACTTTTATAAGCTTTTGAAGTGGGGCTATTGTGGCACTGTTGCTATTTTGTGGTGGGAAGAGATAATGAAGACATTAATGGCATAAATTACAGTAAGACCTTAGAGTAGCTTGGAATCATATTCTCGTGGTTGACTTGTTTATTGTCAGTGATAAACATGAAGACACACTATCCTGTCATCCCACTACTCCTAAACTTCAGCATTACCTTAATTTAATAAGAACCTGGAAAATCACTAACAGTCTTGGAACAAAGTATTGAAAGATTTTAATGAGTAATCCATTATTGCCCTCCCAACAATGGCTCAGCAACATTATTCTTCCTAACAAAATAATCACTAATTAATCTTCATGTACATGTGTTATTTGCCTTGCCCACACAGCTAAAGTTCAACAACAAATCTACCAAGAAATTCCAGTTTATTTTTTGTTTGGATATTCAAGACATAAGCATAACGAGAAAAAAAAATCATCTCCAAAAAACAGTTATTATGCAAATAGCCTTCTGCAGCTTTGCTAAGCTCTAAGCATTCATAGCATTATTTCACTTCAAACCCTGAAGCAACAGAATTATCAACTTTAAAAGCAAAGGGAATTCTACATAGCATAACTTGCTTTGACCACAACTACTTCAAAAGAGGATGAAGAGCATATCATAAAAAGGTTTGAGCACTTCAGTGTAAAGTGCTCTATATTTATAACATAATTTCAAAACTAAGTACTGTTTTTCTTATCTAGAGACTCAACTCTTAGTAGCTTCAGCACCCCCTAAACAGCCCAATTCTGAAGTGATAAAAAAATGCTTGAGTGAAGAAAACAATAATCAAAAATAATTCTCACTAAACCCTAAATTTTCATACTTGACATATACTACTTGCTTTTATTTTATGTGAATGGGTCTAAAAATATGAGTGTTTTATTTCCAACATACAACACAAATATAATTAGTGTGTAGGGAGAATTATTTTAGAAGAAAGTCTAAAGAGAAAAAAAATGGCACTGGATGATAAGATATTAAGGAAATGGAAATGCTAAAAAGTAGACAAAGGTAAATTGCTTAATATTAAAATAACAGGAATTCATCAAGATGATTCTGAGTCATAAAGCAAAGATTCTGTTGGACTTACTCTTTGTTTAAGAAAGTCATTTCAGAACTCCCTCAAAATATTATCATTTTTTTTCTAGAATTGTCATTTGAAAAGGTACAAAAAGTCGTGTGGAAAATTCACATATGAAAAACATTTTATTCTGCAATAAAACCAAATAAAAACAGACTACTGCCATATTTAGGAATTTCTGAAATAAATCTATTTTCTCAATAGTAGGAATATTGAAATAAAGATCTGGGCTAAGAGCAGATAATTTCTATGTAGAAAAATCAAGTGCCACCTGGTTGTTGCAATCATGAATCAGGATATCCAAGTGATTAGTGAGTAATAGCAAAGTGATAGATGACATAGACAGTTTCTGTTTAGGATAAATACAACAGAATCATAACTTAAATCAACATCAAGGAATGTACTAGCTAATTAATACAGGCAAAGACTTTTTCCAGACAAAAGAGCAAAATATGGGCACTGTGCCAGTCTATGGTCTAGGTTCAAATCCTCTCTCTCTAATTTGTTAGCTGTGTAGACTTCCAGTTTCTGGGCCTTGATATGTAAGAGGACATTAATAAAATGCTGATGTTAAAGATTTGTTGAGATAATATGTGTAATGCACATAAAGCAATGACTCATGTCAAAGTGCTCCAAAGATGTGAGTTATTATCAGTGGAGAGGAAATGACACATCCAGTAACACCTACTCTAGTTCAAAAGGCAATGCCATTTCATGACATGGTGGCTAATCAAAACACAAGCTGGGAGTTGTGGCAGAGAAGTTTCCACCCTTATTTTCCCTCCTTGCTGCAGGGGAAAATGTATTTATTTTTTCTTCTTCAGACATTTTTGCCATTGGCCAGGTCCCAAAACTTCAAAATAAAGAAAAAATATATAGCATGAAATATAGGAGCAAGTTTTAATTTCAGTTGCTTAAAAATCAATCCTTATATTGATCAAGGGTTGCTACAGTATGGAGTTTTGTGTGCACACAACAAATTTAGTAATAATTCCAAATAGACAACAACTGAATTTATATGTGTTCTATTTATATGTTTTTAAAAACTGCTTGTATGAATGTACACAGGATTTCCATTAACACTGAGGAATGCACTAGGTAATTAATATGAGTGGATACTTCTCCAAACAAAGCAATGGAGAGCAGAGTATTGCACAATAACAAATTCCATGTGACAAAATGCTCTGGATATATTTGATTAAAATGTCAGATGTTATTCCTAAAGAACAACCAATGTTATCTGATAATTCCTACTAATAGTACTTCTTTTTAAAACAATCATTATTCCTCAATGATATTTAAACTATTATGAAGTATAAGGTTAATTTTGAAGTCATGGCCTTGATCATTGAATCAGTTATTACATCAGTTCAAAATAAAATCAGATGAAATGCACTTTCCTCTGTATATTGCAAAAGTAAATGCTTCAACTAGCTGAAGACTGGGATAGCAAGATTGATGTCTGCAACTATTTAAATAATTTTTCTGACATAGTGACCTTTAAAAAAATATCAGTTTGCCTAAGCATATAAACTTATCAGTTCTTTATATCTCTATATATTGGTATATGTTTATTTTAGAGAATTAAATAATGTAGAAATAAGTGACTTCTAATAATACCTAGATTCTAATATACAATATGTTCAGTGGCCCTAACTGAAAGAGACCATTGTTGTCAAAGTTATTTTGGATATGAGAGTTGACAAGTTTATAAAGTAAGGCATATTAAAATATTGTTTTCTATTTACTGTTTTAAACCAAGTACAATATTTTATTGACAAATTGAGCTTAATTTTGAATACCACAACTATGACCATTGCATAGAAGTTACATTAAGACAGAATCACAGTCACATGAAGAAATATGTGTGAGCTATTAAAAGAATAATCATACACTCCCCAAATTTCTCTTTCTACAGCAGAATTTCAACCTCAGATATTAAAATGATTAAAATCAGTTAGTATCTAAAATATCCTTATGGTTTAGATATGGGATGGCACCCAAATGCTTCTGTGCTAATGTAGGAAGTGAAATGATTAATTATGAGAGTCATAACCTAATAATCTCCTTCTAGTTTGAAAGGACTAACTGTGTGGCAACTATAGACAGGTGGGGCAAGGCTACAGGAGTAGGTCACTGGGGGCATGACTTGGGATGGTTCATCTACCCTGAAGCCTTCTTCTCCTTCTCTCTGCTTCCTGACTGCCATGATGGGAGCAGCACTGCTCTACCATGCCCTTCTGTTGTGATGTTCTGCCTCACCTAGGGCCCAGAGCAATGGAATCAGCCCATCATCTACTGAACCTCTGAAACAGTGAGCCAAAATAAACTTTTCCTCCTCTAAGTTGTTCTTGTCTGATTTTTAAAATAATAAATAAATAAAAATAGTCTTTTGCTTTATTTTCAACTCATTTGAGTTGTTATATTGAATTTTACACAAAATGAACATAGACAATAACTGACTTGTGATGGTTAAACTTATGATTTGTCAACTTTACAATGTTGTGAAAGTGATTCATATTTAACAGAAATTATACTTTGAATTTTTAATTTTGATCTTTTCCTGGGCTAGCAATATATGTGGCAGAATACTTTCTCACAATGCCAAATACAGGCTGATATAAATGCTCTAGCGCATTTATGATACAATTATGATGGGTTAGGCTAAGGTTTGATGTATGGTAGGTTAGATGTATTAAATGCATTTCCAACTTACAATATTTTCAACTTATGATAGATTGAGGAGCATCTGTACAGAGCATGAGTGTAAGGGGAAAAAACATTCAGAACTGTCAAGGAATTTCTCGAGAATAGGCAAATTAGAATTGGCATGGAAGGACTTGGGAATAGAGATAAAGATTGAGGTCCTTTAATTTTCTATCAATTAACCTTAAAAAATAGTCTTTCACCATTCTTAATTTGTTTCCTAGGCTTATCTTGTGTAATTAAAAAAATTACTTTCCCTTCTTATTTCTCTTATTTCCTACAGTATAATTTATATCAGATTTTATTAATTTATTCTATAAGTCTCCATTTATTCATCCATCTATTCATCATCTATGCATCCATTCTGTTATCTATCAGATAACTTTTCATTTTCTGCTTGGTTTTAGGTTCTTGACAATGTGCTATAGATATAAAAGTGAATACAATAGTCTCTCTTCTTCTACCTTTAAGAGACTAGTAATGCAGTAAAATATAGTATACTTTAAAAATGCAAATAATGATTTCTGACTTCACCTGAGACAAAGAACTTAGAAGTTGTGATTCTCATTCTTACAACAAGAGAAAGCTGATCAAATGAAAATCAACAGCTTTTCTTAGAAGAGGTAAGTAAAATTAAGGACAAACTCCAACCCACAAATCTGCAAAAGAAAGGCTCATCCACAGATATACCCAAGACCTATTTACTTGGAGCAGAAGCTGTTGAATCCATAAACAGGTAGGACCTCTAAAATAGGTATTTGACAAAGGGGTTGAGGCTGAATGTGGACTTGCATGGGAGTGAAGGACTCCAAAATCTCATGTTTTGGAGGAGCGTTCATGAACTAGGCTTCTAGGAATCATACCAGATTTCTATGGTGAAAATCCAAGAAAGACCTCTCCTGACTTAAGAGGAGGGAAAGAATTATCACTGTGAAATATCCTCAGAGCTATTCTTCATAACAAAGGCCTACACCCAAGAGAAAAGACTGTAGTCAACATTATTCTCACCAGAAGGAGGTCATTCCTTCTGCTACAGGTACAGAGTATCCAAAGAATATTTGGGGAAAGCTAGAGCCAGGGAAGGAAGATAGTGGTGGGGAGACAGTAGCTATATACCACTGGGGAAGACTTGTGAAGGTCACAGACCAAAGGAATGGACCCACTCTAAGACTAAGATTCAATTGGAAGATTACAGAACTCTCCTGCTCCCCATCACGGCACTACACCTGTGGGCATATGTATACTAGCAATAGAGTTCAGGTGAAAAGAGTTGTAAATCACAGATATTCTGTGAAATGGAGTAAAGAAGCCTAAACTCAAGAGAAGGGACAAAAGCAAAAGGACTAAAGGAACTATAAGCCTCTGTCATCTTCAGTTGCAACAAATATTAAACATACCTTCACTACTAACCAGATTACCATAATTCATCACACTGAAGATCTCAGTTCCTATTACCTAATAGAAAATGTCCAGCCTTCAGTGAAAAATTTCAAAACGTGCAAAAACGCATGTGAGCAGACAAAAATAACCACTAAAACCAAACTTGGATAGGACACAGAAGTTGGAATTATCAGACAGGGAATGTAAAGTTATTATTTTTAATTTGTTGAAGTCTCTAATGGAAATGGTGGAATGCATTAAAAATAGATGGCTAAGGTAAGCAAGAGATTTTAGAAAGATACTCCAAGAGGGAATCAAAAGGAAATGATAGAAATAAACTGTGTAACAGAAATTTTTAAAAAATGCTTTACTGGCCTCATTTGTAGACTAGACAAGGCAGAGGAAAGAATCAGTGTACTTGAAGATAAGTCATTAGAGACTTTCCAGAATGAAATTCAAAGAGAAAACATAATGATAAGGGGGAAAAAGAGGAGAGTAATAAAACAAAGCATCCAAGAACATTGGAATAATATCAAAAGCTGTAGCATAACAAATTGGAGTATCAGAAGGAGAGAGAAGAGAATATAGCAGAAAAAAATTTAAATAATAACAGCTGAGAACTTTGTAAAATTTATGACAAATGCCAAACTGCAGATTCAGAAAGCTCACATAACAAGAAAAACAAAGAAATCTAAACTTAGACTTATAATTTGACTGCAGAAAAGCAAGGAAAAAGAAAAAACTGAATGTAAGTAGGGAGAAAGAAAAAGAATCCAGACTATATAAATTACAGTAGACTGCTTTTCATCAGAAATAAAAAAATAGAACTGTATATTCAATGAAATTATTGTTCAAAAATAAAAAATAAACCTTTTCCCTCACAAACAAAAATGGAGGAATTGTATCACCAATGGGCCTGTGCTATGGTTTGAATATCTGTTCCCTCCAAAACTTAATTTGAAATTTAATTGCCACTAAAGAAAACTGGGAAGTAGAACATTTAAAGGGTGTTTGGTTTATAAAGTTTATACATGTAAAAATAGACTGGAATGTTACTCAGCTTTAAAGAATGAAATTATGGCATTTGCTGGTAAATGAAAGAAGTTGGAGAATATCTTGCTAAATGAAATAAGCCAAACCCAAAAAACCAAAGGCCAAATGTTTTCTCTGATAAGTGGATGCTAATTCTCAATAAGGTGAGGTGGGGCACAGAGAAGAATAAAGTTACTTTAGGTAGAGGGGAATGAAGGGAGGGGAAGGGGGCAGAGGGGTACGAAGTATAGTAGAGTGAAACAGACATATTACCTCATATACATATATGACTGCATGATGGATGTGATTCTATAATATGTACAATCAGAAAAATGAGAAATTATACTCCATGTATGATCTATCAGAAGGTATAAATCCATTCTACTGTCATGTATAACTAATTAGAACAAATAAAAAAATTTTAAAAAGAATTGTACGACAACAAATTGAGATGTAAGAGCTAAAGTAATTCCTTTGTTAACCACCAAATGAATCAGAAAACCATTAAAGGAATTCTATCAATAAAAAAAATAGACTAATGCCATTATTATGGAGGTAGAATCATTATGTCAGGAGCGGGTTCACACCCTATTCCTCTTTCTCCTGCCCTCTCTCTCTTGCCTTCTCTTTGCTCTCCCTCTATGGGATGATGCAGCAACAAGATTCTCAGCAGATGCAGACTCTTAATCTTGAACTTCTCAGTTCCATAACTGTAAGCCATTAAATCTGTTTTTAGTATAAATTACCTAGTCTGTGGCATTTTTTTTATAATAGCACAAAATTTACAAAGACAACCTGCTTTCCCAGAAATGTTAGAAGAAGATCTTCAGAGAAAAGAGAATATTACAGATCAGAAACTTGAATATATATATTTTTATGTATATATATATTTCTTTTAATAATTTATCTAATTTTTAATTTATCTAAAATATAACTTAAAAGGAAGAAATGTAAGAGTGCAGTAGCCTCTTATAAAATATGGATAAGTAAAGTTGATGATGGCAATGTTGTAAGGGAAGAGAGAGATTAATTAAGAATGCTCTGAGGAACCTGAAAGACATGTGAAGCAGTATAGTGTTATTTGAAGGTAGAATTAAATTAGGTAAAGTCTATATTTTAAACTCTAAGACAATCACTAAATTAAAAATTAAGCAAAATTGATATGCTAAAGGAGGAGATAAAATGAAATAATTTAATAGGTTCAATTGAAATAATAGCTGGAAGGGAAATATGGGTTAAAAGACATAAAGAGCAAAAGTAGTAGATATAAAACAGTAATGAACATGTAGATAATAATCCATATACATCAATAATCACATTAAATATAAATGGTCTAAAATTACTAAGCAAAAGTAAAAGACTAATCAAATAACTAGACACAGACCTTTCATAAAAACTAATTTGAAATGGATTGTAGTTCTAAAAGTAAAATGCAAAACTAAAAGATAGTTACAGATGGTCCCAGACTTAAAATGGTTCAGTTTAGAATTTCTCAACTTAATGTGTGAAAAAGTTTTCTGCATTAAGTAGAAACCACACTTCAGATTTTGAATTTTGATTGATCCTAGGCTATGATGCATAAAAAAAGAAAACGGTAAGTCAGACTTTATTCAAATTAAATCTTCTCTGTAAAAGACACTGACAGGGCACTGACTGGGAGAAAATATCTTTAAAACACAAAGGACTTACATGCAAAATATAGAAAAAATTTCTTAACAAATAGCCATTAAAAATATGATTTAAAAATCTGAACCAAAAATCTAAACAAAATATCTGGGCAAAAAATCTGAATAAACATTCTAATGAAGATAAACAAATGACAAAAAAATTTGAAAATAAATCAATTGCATACACCAATGATGAATTAGCTGAAAAAGAAATTAGGAAAACTATCACATTCACAATATTATTTTATCCTCAAAAAATAAATACTTGGGAATTAATCTAGCAAAACAGATGAAAGCCCTCTACAATGAAAACAACAGAACACTAAAGAAAGATATTGAAGACTTTAGAAGATGAAAATATCTCCCATCTTCTTGGACAGGCAGAATTAATCGTTTCAAAATGGCCATACTACCGAAAGTGCTGTACAGATTCAATGCAATTCCCATCAAAATGGGACATTCTTCATAAAAATAGGAAAGCAGTCATGAAATTCATTTAGAAAAATAAGAAGCCCAGAATAGCCAAAGCAATTCTTAGCAAGAAAAGTGAAGCAGGAGGCATCCCAATACCAAATCTTAAATTATAGTAACTATAGTAACAAAAATGGCATGGCATTGGCACCAAGGCAGACATGAAGACCAATGGAACAGAACAGAAGACACAGAGACAAATCCACATAAACACAGTTATACTAGATAAAAGCACCATAAATATACATTGGAGAAAAGATAGCTTCCTCAACAAATGGTTCTGGGAAAACTGGAATTGAACCCTACATCTCACCCTCACAAATTTCAACTCAAAATGGATCAAGGACCTAGACATTAGATCAGATACCCCGTGCCTACTAGAAGAAAATGTAGGCCCAACTTTCCATCATATCAGCTTAGGAACCAACTTTCTCAACAAGACTCATAAAGCACAAGAACTAAAATCAAGAATCAACAAAAGGGACAATATGAAAATATAAAGCTTCTTCATAGCAAAAAATGAAAACAAAAACAAAAAAGACAACCAAGAATGTGAAGTGAAAGCCTACAGAATGGGAGAACATCTTTTTCACCTGCACCTCAGATAGAGCATTAATGTCTAGTATAGATAAAGAACCCAGAAAACTTAACACCAAAAAGTTAAATAACCTAATTGATAAATGGACAAAGGAACTAAGAAGGCACTTCACAGATGAAGAAATATGAATGGTCAACAAATATATGAAAATATGTCCATCATCTCTAGCAATTAGAGAAATGCAAATTAAACCTACACTGAGATTCCATCTCACTCTAGTCAGAATGGCAATTATCAAGAATACAAGTAATGATAAATGTTGGTGAGGATGTGGGGAAAAGGTACACTCACTCATACATTGCTGGTGGGACTGCAAATTGGTACAACCACTATGGAAAGCACTATGGAGATTCCTCAGAAAATTTGGAATGGAATCATCATTTGACCCATTTATCCCACTCCTTGGATAAAATCCACTTAAAATCAGCATACTACAGTGATGCTTCCACATCAATGTTTATAGCAGTTAAATTCACAATAACAAAGCTATGGAACCAACCTAGGTGCCCTTCAACAGATGAATGGATAAAGAAAATGTGATATATATATATATATATGTGCACATATATATGTATATATATTTATAAAGGAATAATACTCAGCCATAAAAAGAATAACTTTATGATTTTGCTGGTAAATGGATGGATCTGGAGACTATTTTGACAAGTGAAATAAGCCTATCCATAAAAACCACAGGCTGAAAGTTCTCTCTAATATGTGGGTGCTAACATCATAAGTAGAAGGGGTGGGGAGATCAGAATTTCAGAGGATTAGACAAAGGAGAATGAAGGGAAGGGAGGGAGAATGGGACTAGGAGAAGTAGAGTGAATCAGACATAACTTTTCTATTTTCATATATGAATAAATCACCAAACTCCACATGTACAACCACAGAATAGAATCCTAATTAGAATAAGTTATACTCCATATATAAGAACAAATTTTTAAGAAAGACGCTACAAAATATCAGCCAGTCATTAAGGAAATGCAAGTTAAACAATGAAATACCCCTAAGTCCATCAGAATGAGTAAAAAACAAAAATAAATTACAGTACCTAAATTACAATACCTGAGGTTGCAAAGCATTAAGAACTTTCATTCATTGCTAATGGGAAAGAAAAATGATAGAGCTACATTGAAAGACATTTTGCTAATTTCTTAACATGGGAAAAAAGTCACGATCATCACACTCCTATGTATTTGCCCAAATAATTGTTTGAGATTTGTATCTACAGAAACCAGAACACGAAAATTTTCAATTTTATTGATATCTTAAAAAAATGAAGGAAACCAAGATTTCCTTCAATAGGTGGACAGGGAAGTAAACTATTCATCCATACAATTGCATTAAGATGTTAATGAAGTATCAATCAAGAGGTCCAAAGACATACATACATCATAAATGTATTTTGGTGATTGAAAAAATCCAGTCTGTAAAAGCTACATACTGTAAGACTCTATTTATAAGACAGTCTAGAAAAAAATAAATCTATAGAGATGGTTAAACAGATTAGTGTTGCCAGGGATTTGTTGAGTGAATAGGTGAAACATGGAATATTTTTAGGGCGATTTATCTATTCTATGTAAACTCAAAGGGGGAACTATGACACTATGGATTTGTCAAGGACACTGAGCATTACATCACAGAAAGAGAACTTCAATGTATATGATTAAAATATCACACAGGGAATTGAGGAAACTTTAGAAATAATTGAGAATATGACAAAAGTCTAATTATATTAAAATGTGTGAAACTGATATGGAAGGCAATGGGAGAAAACTTTGATTTACGTAATATTGGACGTGAGCCTTTAAAATCTAAAGGCAAAAACAACTATTCATAAGTAATGTGCTCTAGTTGGGCGTATGGACTAGCCATTCTGATAACCATCATATGTATGCTGCCATGGAAAAAATAAGTAAATGGATGGCAAACGAGGTGAACTATGTTTCTTATTGCTCATGTGGGAGGTTATACTCAAGTAAGAACATAGAACAATCCATATGATAATGGTTTAGATTTGGACACATAAGTATTAGCATACGTTCACCTTGATATAAATGTAGATGCTTTTGTTATGGAAATTTTTATGGTGGGTAAACACATGGGTTAGTACAAGCACATATATTTCCTTGATGTGTCAACACAGAGGACTGAGAAGAAACAATGCCAACAGAAATAAGCACACCTAGACCTCAGTTTATACTATATTTTCCAATAAAAGGAACTATAGCTTCTTGGAGAAATGATGGAATCTAGGACTGGGGAAGAAAATGTACCTGAGCCTGGAACATCTTATAGCGTCAAAAAGGTAAAAAATGGATAAAAACAAACAAACAAAGAAACAAATGGACAAACAAAAAACTCCCACAAGCGTTGAGGAATTTCAAAGAGACACAGGAGTCAATTAAGTTTCCAGTGGTCAAAGATGAAACTATTTTAGCAAAAGAATTAAGTTGTACTGAATCATAACTTAAAGTATTAAAAAAATCCACAGGTTACTGCTGCTATAAATAAATGACTGGATATATAAATAAATATATAAATAAACACGGAGAATAGACAAAGCTCCTCTGCTAAACAATTCCAAATAATTTATGTAGATACTACACTTCGGATGGAGTGCAATTTCTCACTAAGTTCGGGCTATGCTTAGCAACTTCTTTCCAAAGAGTGCACTATGAAAGGGTGACAGGAGGGGAAAGTCTCTTTACAGTGAATTTTACATCAATAGCAATAAGTATAAATGCCCTAAAAGAAGGCAGTCTAAAAAAGACTGCATTGTGACTGCATTTACACAGCCTTCTGGGAAAGGTGAAATAAGAGAGATGGTAAATAGATCAACGGTTCCCTGGCACGACGATGATGCCACTTACCTCTGTGATAAACAAAATGAAACAAAACAAAAAACATAAACTCGGTCTAATCATGAGAAAAAAAAATCAAACAAATACCAATTCAGGAAACTTTTACAAAATATATGACCTGTATCCTGCAAAATTTACATGGCCATGAAAATAAGGGAAATCTGAGAAACTCTCACACTCTAGAGGAGCCAAAGGAGACATGACAACTAAATGAGATGTGTTATCAGAGATGGGACCTTGGGACTGGGGATGCAGCTTAGGGGTAGAGTGCTTGCCTAGCATGTGCAAGGCCCTGGGGTCAATCCCCTGTACAGGGGAAGGAAAAAAAAGATGGGATCTTGGATCAGAGGAAAAGACATCATGCTAAAACAAGGGAAATTTGAATCAAGTATAGACTTCCATTAACATTAATTAATATTAAACTCTGTAAGTAATATTAACTAACTCAGTTAATATTGGTATTAACTCTTTTCAATGCCTGTTCATTAATTATGACAAAGAAACCAGGCTAATGCAAGATGTTAATAATAGGGAAAACTGGAGGTGAGATTTGGGGAAAAATTTTTATGATTTTTAGTTAAAGCTAAGCCTAATCTAAGATTTAAAAGTTTACAATAAAACATTATTTTGCTGTATGACCTGTAGTGAAGGTCTGAGCAGGTCATTAAAGACATGAATAGAATGCAGTCACAGAATGTTTTACAAAGACAGTGACCCTTTCTTGAATTTAATCTTGAAGAATATGTAGAATCTAATAACAGAGAGGACATTGAAAAGCAGAATTTATGCAAAGGTCCTGCAGCATGTAGCTGGACACACCTGAGGAACCATCAGGCGAGAGAAGGAGGAAGGGCTCTGTCTTCAAAGTCCTTCTTCCTCTCCATTCCTCTGAGGAGGATCCTTTGAACAGGTTTACCTTGGAAACTGATAAAACAGTAATAGCTATATTCATTTGTTTCTACTGTGTTCCAGATACTGTTAGATCCTTTAGCTGCACGGTTTTTGATCCTTACAACAAACACAATATTAGAGTTTGTTTTTAAAACATCATTCTCCAAATCTGGAAATCAGATTGGAACAAAGCGAGGCCAGAGGCTCTTGGGGGAGGTAACAGACATAACTTTTCATCTCTTCTTGTCTATTGACTTTAATCTGTGTGCTTGGAAACTATTCTAGCTCTTCACTTTATTGAATAAGGCATGCTTTGATTGTGGTGTCTATCACCCATCTCACTGCTTAATGAGGGCCTGCAGGACAGCTTTCATTGTTCCTCCGGAGAGAAGCTGCTCCTCAGGACTCACCCTGCCTTTATAACATGAACCAGTTCTTTCAATCCAGATCATTTAGTGACATGGAACAGGCTGACATTCTCTTCCTTTACTCTAGCATTCATATATGTCCAGAAAATCTTTCTTCTTCCTTATCTTGACTGGCTGAGATTTTGTCTAATCCCCTGCATCTGCTCCAGTATAGTCCTTCCTGATGAGGCCTACTGGATACTCCCAGGAGTGACTTCTCCCTCCAGTGAGACCCCAAGGCCTGGTATCTTCCACCATAACTATTTGGGTGCTGGTATTAGTATTTCCTATGATTTCCTGAAGACTTTGAAAGGTGAGAACTCTGTGAAAACTCTTTGTTTCCCTGACAATGCCCTTTCCACCTGACACATGTAGAATATATCACCTGAAGAGAAAATAAGATAATGGAAAGTGATTTTTAAGATTAAAAGGAAACATTTGCTTTAGTGTTTCTTTGATACTTTAATGCCCATTTTACTTTGATACAAGATTGTCTAGTTTACTTTAATTAGAGTCGATATATTACTTTTAAATGGATGAATTCAAAGAATCAATGCCTTGATTGAAGGTGCTTATGTAATAGTTGTTCTGATCATAAATGAAGAAATATGTCACTTTTTTATAAGGATTCTAAATTTGATATATTGTACCTTAAAACATACCACCCCATTTACTCTAACAAATCTTGAGAGTTTGTTAAATTTAAAAATCAATACAAGATAAAAGACTTCAAAAGACATCCTCTCTACTGTTTTGCCAGAATTAAATTTTTATTATTTGTTTTAAATTGACAGATAAAATTGTGTGTTTTAAAGTGTGTATACACTTTGTATACACAGTGTGTATATAGACATTGTGGAATGTTTCAATTTAGTAATTAACATATATATTACCTCATACAGTTATTGTTTTTATGCTAAAAATATTTTCATTCACTCAACATTTTTAAGGACTACAATATATCATCAACAGCCACAATCACCATGCTTTACAGCAGATCTCTTGAACTCCTATTCTACCCAACTGTAACTTTGCTCAATCTCTCTCCAACCCACTCTCCCAACTTCCCCATTCCTGGTAATTACCATTCCACTGTCTACTTTTAGGAGATCAGCTTTTTTAGATTCTTCACAGGAGTGAGGTCATATGGTATTTGTCTTTCTATGCTTGGATTATAAGGCACAATGTCTTCCAGGTTCATCCATGTTGTTACAAATGAGAGCATCTCATTTTTCTATTTTTAAGGCTAAATAGCATTCCTCTGTTTATGTGTGTGTGTATCCCATATTTCCTCTATACATTCTTCTATTGGTAGACACAGATGATTTCATCTTTTGGCTACTGTGAACATGGGAGTGCAGAGGTCTCTCTAACATACTGATTTTATTTCTGTTAGATATGTACCCAATGGTAAGATTGTTGAATTACTGAATAATACTGTAGTTCTAGTTTTAATTTTTTTGAGAAATTTTATGAATTCCATAATGGCTATACTAAGCCACATCATCTCTGTTTTTTTAAATTAGCATTTAATATGAGCACCAAAATTATTTTGAACTGCCAGTTCATATTTTAAAATGCAAGCACATGCTTAGATATATATGAAAAGGAAAATGGCTAAAAGATTAATTTTCTTCCAGAAGCCTTTCAACTCAACTATGAAAATCAGTAAAAAAAATTCAGTATGCTAATGAAACTTGAGATGGAACTCATGGAATTTGAGACTTACCCTACCCCCACCTAGGTATCTGACATACCTATGAATAAGGTTATTCTTCCACAGGAAGAAATGCTAGTTTTCCTAATAGAAGCCTGAAAACAAAGTTTTAGAAGAAAATAACTGAAATAAAGTCTTTAAGTGGACAATTTATAAAAACAAAACTGCCTGAGACCTAATCATAGTGACATGCAAGCATCTTTTTTCACAGAAAATGTTATTAATGATATTCAGTCTAATTTACAAAGATATCTGACTAGAATGAAATACTAAGTGAAATTGTGAGTAGACAGGTTAGATCATAGAATCTATTTTAATTATTTTAATGCTTTAGCACTTTCAGAATTTGGATTTGAGTGTTAGGAGAGGCTTTGAAATTGGGATAAGAAGACAAAAACTATGAACAGTAAATGGTCAATTCCATATATTCTATTTAAACGATCAATAAGACAACTAATTACTTGAATCATTTAGCTTTTGTTGGTTAAGATGGTAAAAGTAATAATATTCTATGAAGTATTACATGTATATACAGCCCATTTACACATAAAGAAAGAAAAATTGCTGAAAAATTCTGGCATCAAGGAAGTTAAAATACTACCCTTTCTTTTAGTTAAAGATTATGTGATGGTAGAAAAATATAACTCAGAAATGAATGTTTCACTAATACTGTGCTTTTATTTTTAATCTCCTGTTATTTCCTTCTCTCTGTCAGATAATACAACGTTGATACAATGTATGGATGAAGAACATCATTTTATCAGTCTTACAATAAAAATTATCTATTATAAACTGGGAGTCCACTTAAGTTTTGAGTTCTTTAGAATTTGCTAGTAATATGCATATGTTTATTTTCACTTACTTCAAACAAAAACAGCTATCAAACTATTGAGGTGTCTAAATATATCTGAAAGAGACCAAGAATTTGTTAATAGGTTACCTATTGGCATACTCTGCCCAACTTTAGATTTTTAGCATCCCTCGTGATATCTATCATGAAAATATGCATTGGGGTATATCTATGATTTGAATAGCATTTGGCACTAAATTATCATCTTTCTGAGATTAACAGTTTACAGGGGAAAGAACATATTCAAGTTCATTAAAAGGCAGTAAGGAGCTCTGAATTCAAGTCTTTGTTTTGAGTCTGAGGTTTCATTTTCTATTTTTGATTGAATAACATTATTGTTCAGAACTTTTCACTTTATTCAAGTTCAGATATCAAGTTCATTGTTCCAAATCTGTGCTTGAAAAGATAGAATCCATTTGACCTGAACTCCATCAATTTTTTCTCACCCAAATTGTGCATTATCCTTGCCCTGAGTGTCCCTTTATTGCAAGAAGGGACATTTGCCTTCATCACAAGGAGACTCTATATGTATTTTAAATTCATTTTTCTTTATTAATATGAGAGTTTTGCTCACTCAAAAATCTCAGAGACAGTGTTTCACCAAGTAAAATTTTCTTTCTTGAGAATCATCAAGCTCTTTATTTCCACTAACTTCCTTTTCAACCCTAGAAGGATAGACCAAACGTCCTTATTATTAAAATAGAAAAAAGAAAGAGAAGGACTGACAGAAATAGAGAAAGGGGGGAAAAAGAGGAAGGAGGAAGGAGAGAGAAAGAGAGGAACAAAAGGAAAAAAGGAGAAAGGGATGGAAGGAAGATGGAATAAGAAAAGAAGGAAGGAAAGAAAGAAAGAAGAAAGGCCTGGGCACAGTGGTGCATACCTGTAATTCCAGTGGCTCTGGAGGCTGAGGCAGGAGGATCATGAATTCAAAGACAGCCTTAGCAAAAGAGAGGTACTAAGCAACTCAGTGAGACCCTGTCTCTAAATAAAATGCAAAACAGGGTTGAGGATGTGGCTCAGTGGTTGAGTGCCTCTGAGCTCAATTCCTGGTACCTGACCTCACCAACAAAAAAAAAAAAAAAAAAAAAAAAAAAAGAAGAAGAAAGAAGGAGAGAAAGAGGGAAGGAAGGAAGGAAGAAATCCTGTTCTTGATTTTTCTGACTTTTCAAGTACTGCCCTATTTCAATTTCACTCCCTTTGAATACACAGTTCATGAAAGAGTATTATTATGCATGTGTGTTCTTCATTTCCAATTCCCATTATCTGTATTAACTTACTGCACACTATCTTTCATCCCCAAAACTATTGAACTGGTTCACTCAAAGGTCACCAGTGGTCTCCTAGCAGTAAAGCCCTGCAGATCCTTCCTCATAATCCTTTCTCTTTAAGCTACCATTGAACTCCTTTTTCTGGAAAGCTCCACCTTCTACCACTCTCTCTCCTCTTTGCTCTCTTTATCTCTGGTCCCACCAAGTTGTCCTCCTTACATTTCTATTTTCATTTTCTATGGTGAAGAGTTTCTTAACATACGTTTCTACTCTGGCTTCCTTTTTCCTTTGTCTCCTTCCTATATTTTTTCATGTTTGGCAAGCTTACCTAACTTCAGAGGTTTGATTACCGAATGAATAGCTCAATCACTGTTTATTCGATTCAGAGTGAAAACACCGAACAAAGTGCCAGCCCATCCTTGAGAAAATTGCAGATTATTTAATAGGTTAAACCAGCAAGTGAATGAGCACTTAACCACAGAGTCTAATAAGAATTTCAACAGGGCAAGTCCACATTAAAGAAACATCCAACTAATCCTGTGAGCCCATGGAAGTTTCCTGGAGATGCTGATATTTAATTCAAGTCCTAAATAAAAATAGGAGTTGTAAGAAAGAGGAGGTTCTAAGCAAAGAAAGCAGCATATGCAAATGATAGTAGTGTTCAGGAGTATAGAGTAATGTCATTTGAGAAACAACCAGCAGAGGTGGTTGGAAGGTAGGGGAAGGAGTTGAGATCTTAGCAGATGCAATAGTAAATATGGCTACATTAAACTGGATTTTGTGTTCAAGCTAAAATGTTCAGCAATGCATGCCCAGAATACACTGTTTTTATTACCCCATTAAAATTTATCATGAGACTTTTTGGTTAAGTGTCTATTTACCTGCTAAATTTCCAAGGGAAATGAGTGATCAGTTGGAATTGAATCTTAGAAAAGACAAAATTAGATGTAAGTTTTGGAAATGTCATTTTTAATGCAGAGAAATGAATTTACTGGTATGAAACAAAGGAAGAAGGTAGTCTCAGTATCCATGGAAAATGGAGAGCTCTGGAGTGGACCGTTGGACTTGTAGATCAGGAATTCTGAAAGAAGTCTACATATCTAGTTGTAGCAATGATACCCATAGTGAGCAAAATAAGAAAGCACATAAAAAGTCAATAAATAAGAAATCCCGTGCCTTAGTCCCTCAATTCCTAACAGTTAAGAAGCAGAGGAATATGTGAAGATGGGAGGTGAAAAACTATAGTGCAATAGGAAATACAGCAATGGAGGACAAAGAATAAAACTGTGGCAATAGGGTCAAATTAAGGACAAGGAATGACATTGAACTTAGTAATAAGAATATTAGTGACCACAGCCAACAAAGTTTCAGTGTATATGTGAGGGATACAAGCAAGATTCCAGTGGACTGAGAAATATACTAGGAAGGAAATTAGACACAATAAATCACCTGGGTTTTAAAAACAGTAGAAATAAAGGAGAATAGGATAGCAAACCATGAATCAATGTAGGAATGTTTCTAATAGAAGAGCTGTGGGAAGTAAGTCAATATAGATGGTAGTTTAGAGTAAGGGGGGAAAAAAGAGAGAAAATACAAGGGATGGAATGAGAGGATGGGAAAGTTCAAGGAGGCAAGTTGTGTGTTCACAGAGGGAATGTTCTTGAGATGCAGGTTTGAATATTAGAAAGAAGTATCCTTGTTGTCTTCTATTAAATCTGAAATGCGATATTCTTGTGTTGAGGATGATAGAGAACATAGCTTGAAAGTTGAGTTAAGGGCAGTAGAAAAAACTTTAAATAATCTTCCCAATGAATAGAAAAAATTAACCAAGAAAATATGATTACTAAGAAGTCTTGAAAGCCTGATTTAGGTTGGGAGGCATGATATCTTGGTAGCAATAACCTACAACACTGAGTAGTGTTTTCAATAGCAATATGCACAATTTCAGATAGACACAGAAACATGGTAAGATTGATCTTATTTGAGACATTCTCTTACTAGATGTAATAGAAGGATAAGACTGGAGGAAATTAAGAGCATTTGTGAATTAAAGCAACTGAATGCTCTCTTGTTGGTGTGATGCCTCCTCCAATGTCTGTCCTAACCATGAGAGGAACAGACATGGGAGTACTGATCACCACTGTCCCACTAATGCAGGCAGGGATAGCATGTTCTGTGTGTTCATTAATTAAATGCATTTATTAAATTGCTGACTGATCCTATCTGCAAATATGGTTTCTCTTGTTACAATTTTATCACCATATCACGTTGAGGGGAGAGCTTTGAGAATGTTTACTTTATCACTGATGAGAAATGGTATTTTATTCTAACATAAGACAAAACATTTTGACTGTTGGAGATAAAGAGATATATCATATTTGTTTCTGCAGAGCTCCTGAAGAAAACATCTTTTTCTCTTTCCTGACACCCCTTTGGTTTTGAATAATTTTCACTTTCAAACACTTCCTCTGTTGTGTTGGTTAAGTCCCCCAAGTATTTTTAAATCTGAACTCTGTCCTCTGTATAAAATACCTTGTTGGTCACCATCAGATAAAACTCTTCTAAATTGAAAAGATTATGACATTTAATTGTGCTCTTTACTTTTGCATCTTCTACAAAATTGTTTTTAGTTTTATTATTCTTATATGTTTGTTTCTTACTCTTTGGAGGGGGAAGGGGTGATGCTAGGGATAGAACCCAGGGCCTTGAGCATGCTGGGCAAGTGCTATACCATTGAGCTACATTTCTAACCCATTTCTTAACTCTTTAATGATTTCAGAATCTCTCAGTCAGTTCTCTCCCAGGCTTGTAACATAATTATTCATAGAAAATAATATTCAACAAAAGCTCTATTTAAGATACTGGGAGAATTTTCACATCATTTGCATGATATAATCTAAATAATAGCTACACTTCTGTTTCATTCTTCACTTTGAAACCGTGCTGCCAATTTGTTTATATCTTTTTTCTCTTGACTTCACATGTCTAAAATAGATCATTTGGTACAATTTCAGTGTCTAGTTACACAGGGTGCTCCCAATTACATAGCATTATTGAACTTTTAGTAGTAACCCCTAAAAGTCATGTCCCCAGGATTTTTTTAGAGTTAATGAACATGTAAAGGGAGTGAACATTTGAAAGAGTCAGCAGAAAGTGCAGGCATTAGAAGTAGCATTAGAAGCAGCTGCAATGGGTCCCTTCTTCCTAGCAGCCGGAGTGTGAAGGGAACACCAGCTGTCTAGCACTTCCTGCTCTACTATTTGCTCCTATTTCTCACTAAAGGGCTTTGTGATATTACAGGGGTGTGATACCATGAGTTCCAATTAAGGACATTTCAGTTGGTGTTAGCTCTAGGCTTGACAAAGCATAGGACAGAAAAATTTCAAGGCTTTCAATAATTTTTTCCTGTTTCTAGTACCCTATCAGTGACCGAAATTTGATTAGGCTATTATTGAACATCTGTTAGTAAATCAGGCATATTTATCAAATTTGGGGGCCCATTTGGGAGCTGGAACACATTAATAAAACTTAACATGAATGTTCATAAAAAGTGAGGCAGAGGAAATTTGCCTGTTTCAAAAGACAGGATGTTCTCCTTCCTTAATGGCTTCATGACCCACTAGACTGAACAGAAATCTCAATGAAGCAATTCTGGGCTTTGTGTGATCCAACCACCCAACATCTTCATCTTATCTCCTGCTTTAACCAGCATGAACCTGTCATTCCAGAAAGGCCAACCTACTCCTTCTCTCTGAACTGCGGGGGGGCGGAAATATCTAGAACTTCTATTTTTTTAAGCTAGAAGAAAGTGATTTGACTTGGAATCATGCTTAAGAAGACAGAATATCTGTAGGAAATCAGAATACTTTTAATGGCTTTAACTTTAAAACACAATTCTCAGGGTTAAAATCAAAGCATGACCCAAAGTAGTTGTTTCACTTGATGTGATATGATTTTAGGCTTAAAGATAAATTTCCAACTAAAGAATTTTTTTAAATAATTTTTATGAGAGTCTCATGATGCTCACTGTGCTATGCCTAGTTTTTATAGAATGACATTTCAATGAATACATCATGTTTTATTCTAACAGGAGCTACTATTTGCTCATTATTTTACATGGAATAAAAGCAACTTTCTTGGACTATTTTAGAATATTTAGAACATTTTCCTGCATTTGGCTAACATTTCTTTCTTCTTTTGCTTAAGAAATAATGGATTATTTGAAACCTATGGTTGATAACCCTGGGATGTTTCATTTTATATTCTATAACTGAATACTTTTTATATCATGGAGATTCATGGGAATCTAGGACTTTTCACTTTGAGGAAACCTGCAATAACAGCTTGTACTGTGAACGTGGAAATGATCTTCCTATGTTGTTAAGGGAAATAAAAAATATAAAACACCCTTTTTGATCTTCATATTCTTGTTGCTAAGCATATTCAGTTCAACAATATTTATTATGCACCTAATATATTCTGGACTCTATACAGGACACAGAAATAGAGTAGGAACAAAATAAAACTACTTACAAAGTGCATATTCTAGTGAATGTGTTCCAGATTTGGGGAAATGCTAGAAGTCAAACCATTCTGTGCCAATGGGGGCCCTACCCATGCTTTGACCAACAGTGGTGATGTTTATCATGTCAAGATGTTCTTGGAAGAGTCAATCTTAAAATGTCCTTGGAAAAGAACAACCTCAGAATCACATATGAGAATTTAGAAATTGCGGCTAAAAGTTCTCTTTTCTCTTTGACTACAATTCACTTTAGCCCAGGCTATCATCTGAATATGTCTAGAGGGTGTTTAGTGTTAGGGATGGCGGCCACCTTCCCTAGACAGTGAAAACCAATGGGAAGTAGCTTCTATAAGATTTAAGTACAGCTGGGCACTGTGGTGCATGCCTGTAGTCCCAGTGACTCTGGAGGCTGAGGCAAGAGGGTCAAGAGTTCAAAGCCAGCCTCAGCAAAAGCGAGGGGTTGAGCAACTCAGTGAGACCCTATCTCTAAATAAAATACAAAATAAGGATGGTGATGTGACTCAGTGGCTAAATGCCCCTGAATTCAATCACCAGTATCCCTGGCCCCCAAAATAAACAAGTACAGATCTGGGCTACAAAGGAATCATACTTGCTCTGCCATTGCTTCTTCTACTGTTACTGACAATCAAGCACATCTTGAGAAAAGTACAAGTTCAGGAGATCACAGGGGGAACTTATGAGGTGGCATCAGCTTCATAATACCTGGGTAGAAGTGGTGACCTCCACTGGGGTCAGAACAGTGGTAGTAGAAAGTCATTGTACCAAGAAGCAGTGATCTTCAAAAGGGCAATGGAGGACATGGTAAGGATGTGGGCATCACAAGCAGGTAGGGAGAAAGGGACATTAGATAGTGGTTCACGGGCACAATACCTTTATTTTTATGTGGTGCTGAGGATTGAACCCAGTGCCTCCTCACACATGCAAGGCAAGTGCTCTACCACTGAGCCACAACCCCAGCCCAGATACTGGTTCCTGAGTAGCCCAGGGAAACTACCAGGTACAAGGAGGTGGGAAGATATTGAATAGTTCCAATAATAAAGCAAGAGGGGGCTCATGCCTTCAAAGAAGACTAAACAAAATTTTAACAATGTCTATCTCAGAGAGCTTTTTATGAGTGCTTTTTATTTTTCTATATTTCCTAAATTACTTAGGGAGGACTTCTTTTGCTTTTTAAGAATCCAGAATAGGTTAAGAAAAATGTCTGCACTACAAAATCCTACTATGTGACATCTGACATCTATCCTTAATTAAGCAAGGGCTGCTAAACCTCTTAACCACTTATTAAGGAGCAATTGAAGAAACACCTGGCAAGTCATTCAATGAAAGCCAAGGGGTATATCAGCGAAGCAGGCAGGAACAGAAATGACCCATCATTTCTCACACAGAAGCCCATGGCTACACATACGTATTATGGATTAAATATTAGGTGTTCACCAAAAGCTAATGTGTGAGATGATACAAGAAATTTTAGAGGTGAAATGATTGGGTTACGAGAGCCTTAACCAAATCAGTGTTAATCCTGATTAGATTGATAACTGGTTGGTAACTGTAGGCAGGTAGGATGTGGCTGGAGGAGGTGGGTCATTGAGAGTGTGCCTTTGTGGTATTTATTTTGTGAGCTAAGCTTAAGTTCCTCTCTCTCTCTCTCTCTCTCTCTCTCTCTCTCTCTCTGCTTCCTGGTGTCCATGTCCTGAACCACTTTCCTCCAGCACACCCTTCTGCCATGATGTTCTGCCACACTTGGGCCCAGAGCAATGGAGCCAGCCATGTATGGACTGAGATCTCTGAAACCAAGAGCCCCCAAATAAACGTTTCATTCTCTAATATTATTTTTGTAGGATCTTTCTGTCACAGTGGTGAAAAAGCTGACTAATACAATATGTTTTCATAGGTGATCCTCAGCAAAGGAAGTATCATATGTCAGGTCTATGGATATAGGTGAGTGACCTTGGCAGTCTGAAAGCCTGACACTTCTTCTACCCAGGGACAGTCAATGGAATCAATGACACTTGGCAGATCCTCCTCTAAAAATCTGGTTTAAATCAAAAGAACAGTTATTGATAGAAAACAACACAAACCACCATCTGAGCATGTGTGCTTCCTGTAGAAGGAAGTTAATCAGAAATCTACATGATATACACAATGTACTCTACTGGGTCTCCAAGCACAGGTATTAGTGAACACAGCAGGAAGCAGGAATTTTGAATAATTCAAGTGGCCTCAGTCACTTGAATTACAACAAAACTGCAACATTTAGAAAGCATCTTAGTCTTAGCTGACTTTAAGATGCCCTTACTTCATAGGTCATAATTGAGTTTCTCAGACCCAGTGTTGAAAAAAAGGGTTATCTTTATATTATTAAAGCATTAAACTTTATCTGTGCTTCGTGACTGATGATAGTGCAGAGTTGGTGTGTTTGTGCCATAGTAGGATCATATTTAGATGACAAAGCTGCTCTCAGCACTCTTAAGCTCTCTGTACTGCTGTATCCAGCACTTCCTATCATTCTCAGTGGGAATGAAAGGAAAAGCTTCATGAAATATGACATAGGAATAGAACAAGCAGCATTGTCCTTAAAACAAATACAGAGGGAGAGAAGCCTAACTCATTCCTCAGCTGGGAAATAAAAAGTTCTTGTTATCTTTAATAACAAAAAAGAGGCCTGGCTTCAGATAGCTCTACACTACTGTCTGTGGTCCCATACAGATAACAGGTGTAGTTTCTTATATTTCTCTGCCATTTTCTGATTGTTGAGCCTGATGACTAAAGTATATTTTGAGACAACATCTTGTGCCCTAGGCCTTTTTAGCTTTATCTAACTTTGTTTACTTTTCTTTCCTTCTTTATACTTTTCATTTCTTCCTTGTTCCCTTCCTCCTTAAAAAAATAAAAAGTTGTTTATGCCCTATTTCTTTTTCAAAATAAAAAATGCAAGTTGGCTTATAAAAGGAACATGCATATAAAAAAAAGATTAACTAAGTAGAAAGTGAAGACTTAAAAGGAAGAAAAAAGCAAATAGGCCAACCATCCATTATAAGATATAGGCATAAAACAATTTTACATTTTCACTTTTGAGCTGTGGAACAATCTTCATTTTTGTTTCTCCTAGTGGAGAGTGAAGAAATATCAAGTTCTGCTGTAACATGAAATGTTTCTAAGTAGAGTTCAGCTAATTAAAAGTTCATTGAACTTTGGCCTCAATAGGAGTGTTCAAGTTCCACAAAAGAAAAGGCAGAAAGTATAATTAGGTTTCCAACCCCTCTCTGTATTTTCCTTAATTGTTGGTAACTCAAATAAAAAATAATTTTAAAATAATCCCATCAGATAAAAATGAATGAGGGTGCAAAATTCTGGAACTTGAGTTTATAGGTGCACTTTCTGATCCAAATAAACCAAAAGCGGGGAAGGGAGGGAACCAGGATAGCCAGAGTACCAGTTGCAACTCTAGTAGATATATTGTGCTGACCTCATGTCAGAAACATCAGGTATGAATCTCAGCTCTACTCCCCATCTCTACTCAGAGTCTTGACCTACAATTTTCACTGTAAAATTGACTTGCTAGAACTGAATATGTGTACATTTTGAAATCAGATGTATCTGGGTTTTAATACTGGTTCTTATTAACTTTATGATCTGAGATTTAGCTTTTATATCTACTACTACTTCATGAAATTTCCTTTTTTTGTTTAAGATTGAATGACATTCAAAGGGGAATGAAGGGAAGTGGGGATGGGAATAAGAAAGACAGAATGAACTGGACATAACTTTCCTATGTTCATATATGAATACATGATCTGTGTAACTCCACATCATGTACATCCACAAGAATGGGATCCTAATTAGAAAAAGTTATACTCAATGTATGTATAATATGTCAAAATATACTCTACTGTCATGTATATCTAAAAAGAACAAATAAAAAAGGATTGGATAACATAAACATGGTGTTTGGCACATAGTTGGTGTTCAGTAAATGTGAGCTTTCTTATTCCCTTTTGGTTTTTTTTTTTTTTTTTTTGGAACCAGGGATTGAACTCAGGGACACTCGGCCACTGAGCCACTCCCCAGCCCTATTTTGTATTTTATTTAGAGACAGGGTCTCACTGAGTTACTTAGGGCCTTGCTAAGTTGCTGAGGCTGGCTTTGAACTCTCGATCCTCCTGTCTCAGCCTCCCAAGTGCTGGGATTACAGGCGTGTGCCACCGCGCCCGGCTTCTTATTCCCTTTCTACATACAAGAATGAAGTAGGAGGAATACAGTTCAGCAGGGTACCTGGGGGCATCCCACTAATTAATGTGCATGTATGATAGTTCTTCTCACTACAGCTGTATCAACATGAGTAATGGAGGCAGGAGGAAGAGATAGTCAAGTCCAAATCAGAAAAAACCTCTATCAACAGTAAAGAGAATGAGACACATTGGCAGGCACATTGGGGGTAATATCACATTTTCATAATGAAAACCTCAATGTACGGACTTCAGAAAGACCTTTCCATACATTATGGGTTTGGAGTTTTAGTTGTATAGAGAACATGCATAATTATACTAATCCATGAAAATAATAGTACTTGTACCATGATGCAATGTGGTATTTAAATGCAAATGCAAACCAATAAATAAATAAGAGAGGGAGAGAAAGCAAATAGTATGACAAGTTAACTTATTAAGATAGTTGTTCCCTGTGACTGGATGTGACTGGATAGCACTCACTGGCATTGATTACCTTGAATGTCAGACATCATAGACCAACATTTGTAGACTTTTCACTTTGTGCCTTGCTAGAGCATTCTCAAGGATCAAGGGCCATGGAAAGAGAAATTTCTGGTGACATTAAATGTACAAGAGATACTAGGATTTTTTAACAATTGGACTATACTAAGGCTAGGTATCAGTGTCTCCCTCATTTCACATGCTTCAACACAATATGACAGTGGTTGGAGGTGGAGCCCTTGGGAGTTGTTTAATAACAAGGTCCCTGGAGATCTCCTCCCCTTCTGCTGTGTGAGGCCATGATGAGAAGACAGATGTCTATGAACCAGGAAATGGACTTCACCAAATGGACATCACATCTGCCAGTGCCTTGATCTTGTACTTTCTAACCTCCTCAATTGTGAAAAATTAATGTTTCTGTTGTTTAAGCATTCAGTCTACCGTATTCTGTTATTCTAGGCTGAACAGACACAGAGGGGGCACCATTAGAATATATGCAAAACAACATTGCTGCTCTTCTGAAGAGAATCTAGCAACACACAAATGCATGCACAAAGGAGACTATGGCTTTTGTCCATTTGACATGAAAGAATTAGAGCAACGTAGAGGATTCCCTGTCTACATGAAGCTCTGGCTATGGCAGCAGGAGCATGCACTCAGAGCAAGTAACCAAAGATATGAGAATTTTATTTTTTTAGTTAATTCTTATTTATAACATAAAATGCATATCTTCAAGATAGATGTTTGAGTAGTATCTATTATCTTAAACTAGTTTAAGTTAATTGCTCTTGTTAGAGGTATACTTAAAGTCTCTGATCCATGATTTATTGCATATTATCATCAGAGTTAAATGAGTTTTTACAGAATGTAGAATGTTTTAATACAATTGTTTGTTAGAACTAGAACAATTATTCTTAACAACATGTTTGTTGCTTCATTTAATTATATTTTATTTTTTTATTTCACATATTTCTCTTATTTTAATTGAATCTAAGAAACATAATGACAGAAAATAGCCATTCTCTCCAGTTTTTTTTTCAGATGAAGGGGAAAAAAAGGCAGAGGACCCAGGGCCCATAGTCAGGATATACCTGAGTAAGGATTCAGGTTCAAGTGTGTCTGTAAAGTCCATGACCATCTTCAATGCCAGGATGCTTCTCAATGAATGCTGGAAACTTAAGGAGCATGGGATGAATGATGGAGAGAAAGAGAAAGATAGAACAAGTAGAAACACAGAAATATATACTATTCCATCATCACTGGGGTCCTAGTGAGACTCACTTCCAATCTTGATACTCATATGCCTCAATTTGGTCAGCATTACTTCCAGAGCTTGGTAAAGACGGCCCTTTAAGTGAGTGGCAGTCAGGATCACAAATGAGTCAGGTGACATTAAGAAGTTACTGATGTCAGTTGATAATTTTGTGCAAGTTGTGGAAGGCAGATACTGCAAACAATTTAGAAGATAGTAGGACCTATCATGGAAAGGCAAGTTTAAAAGACAAGGAAATACAGATACAGGAGATTTTTGCATTAATGGCCCCAATTTTGTCACATGCATACCTGCATCTATACCCTTATATAACACTTCCCTACATAAGCTTTGGACTTCTTCAGATATGAGACAATAGTGAATACAACACAAGCAAAAACTTATCCATGCTTGGAGTCCTGAAAACACTGTGGTAATAAGCCAATGCCAGAAGACTGCAAAATGAATGAGAAATAATGACTGGAAAGCCTACAGCCAAAAATCTGGATCATCCACTTATAGCTGTCTATATCAGAGAGCAAAGTAGGAAATAGTCCAATAGGCCCACGCCAGAATAGAATACCCATGGATCCATAGAATAGCATGTTAAATGAAATGTTCTTTACTTTTTAAGCTAAAATGACTATTTAAGCTTTTGGGGTAATTTATCATATAGCAAAAGCTGATTGATATGACAGAATAATATTTCAAGCAATTAGCAAAATAAGCAAAAATTGTTACATCCAAGAGAAAAAAGTTATCTGTTCTTTGTGGTTCACATAGTACTGGGGGACCCAGGAGGATCAAAATGTATAAGGGACTGTGTGGGGTGTCCAGGTAGTAAAAGGTTTGGATAGCCTCACAGAATCACATACCTCAGAATGGTAAGGAAGCAGCAGAGTTACCTTCATGTAATTGAGAATAAAATTTAAAAAACAGCATGGGATTTTAGGAAGCACAATATGAATAGGATCACTTGCTATGCCCTCACAGGAAGACTTGCCCTCCTTCTTCTCTCTCTCTTTCTCTCTCCCCTTCTCTTTTCCTCCCACCCCCTCTCCCTCTCTCCACACACACCCCTTTTAGATTTTTAGTCATGTGGTTGAAAGGTACTAATAAAAATATCAACTTTTAGTATGATGCCAACATAAGGTTTATAATTGTCAATGATACACACACAAAATCACACATATAGAAACTTGTATTGGTACTAAAAATCAGAAGCAAGGCAGCCAAAGTCTAAGAAATTTACCAAAAATGGAGCCAGACTGCAACACCCACCTGAAAGAACACCACAGTACTGAGAATGCTCTCTGGGTTACTAATGAAACCCTGAAGCCAGTGTGGGAAGGGTAGAATTCAGGAGGGAAGGCAGCACATTACTTGGCATCCAGCTCATTGCAGTAGATCAACAACACCTGAAATCAGCTGGAATTGGGCTACACCAACAGTAAAACTGCCAAGTATGGACAGATTTGCCCTCTCATGGTGGAGGGAAAGCATCACAGAATATACCAGGAATGGCCACATCTTGCAAGATTCTGGGCAACTGAAAAACAATATAGGATAGAAATATGTCCCAGTGAAATGGGTCCATCACACTGAATGACAATATATCACGAAGGGATACTGAGGTTAGGATTGCTCACAGCACTAGCAAACCACTATACATAGTCAAAGAGCTAATATATCAATGAAAATTTATATTCATCAGTAATCCAACTCAAGCTGCAAAAGGGGCAAACTATGGCACTATATTATAGGAGGAGAAGAAGCCTCTCTTTCTCCCAATAACTAAACATCAGTCCTATCTGGGGCTTCTCATGTCTGAGAAGTGGTAAATGGGAAAAAGATTCACAAAACAAATCCCCAAATATTTCTGAAACTTAAAATGATGTGAAGTAAATTTATGACCATATCTGCCATGTGCACGTAAAATTGTTAAATGACGTTTTCACTGATAAGTGGATGATGATACATAATGGGAGTGGGGGGTGGGGGATAAGAGAAGAATGGAGGAACTTTAGATTATGTAGAGGGAAATGAGGGGGTCGGGGTTATGAAAGGTGGTGGAATGAGACAGACATCATTGCCCCATGTATATGTATGATTACACGAATGGTGTGAATTTACATCATGTACAACCATAGAAACGAAAAGTTGTACCCCATTTGTGTACAGAGAATCAAAATGCAGTCTGTAAAAGTTTTTAAAAAGATGTAATAAAAGGGACAAAAGAGACCTTTACAACAATACACTATGATTAGATTATAATTTGCTAAATGGTAGGTAGAAACAAAGTACTTGATGAAAAAACGGGTGACATAAGGGTAAATATGCAATAGATAAATTCTCTGTTAGCATCAGTAAAGAGCTGAGTTTCTGGTGAAGAAAATTAGTGAATAATATAATGCAAAAAAGTTTAATCTATTATAGAGAAATTTGGGGAAAAGTTAAGAAAATAATGAAAAAAATTATAATTGAGATGTATAATAAAACGCATAAATAAATGTTTCAAAAAAGTAAAGCAAGACAGGCAGGAAAATAATTGGTTACAGTTACTACAAAAACTACAAACATAACCACAATTGTTAATATTTTCTTAGAAACTATTATGTAAAGATGCAGTAATAACTATGCCATGTATTGCTTATTAAATTCTTAGGATAACACTCATATTATATAGCCATTTTATAAATGAAGAAAATGTGGCTTCAATAACAATAGAAAATTTTCATCAAATGAAAAAAATTGAATCAACACACTTAAAAATTAAATCATCAAATATTATAAATACACTCTGGAAAACAATGAAATGGCCTTCAAAGAAAGTTAACAAAGTTTAAAAAAGTGTGTGTGTGTATACATATACAGTCATATATGAGGAAAATCAACATTTTTCATGTTTTACCAGAATATTAAAGATATGAGAGTGAGTAATCAATAACTATAGTAAGATGCAAGTTCATCTCATCTACTTTTATATCTAACAAGTCAACAAATATACATATATACACAGGCAACAAAAGATAATGTCAAATATTCAGAAATTTAGGGATCAAACAAACATAGTTAATCCTTAAAACTGCTGGGGAAATTATTATGTCTTTCAATAAGTTAGTTAAAATATTTTTTAAGAAGGTTAATTTAGGAAAGTGATAACATAAAATTAGCATATATAAATCAATCATTTTCATATATATACAAACAATAATCTGTATCTGTTATGGAAGAGAAGACTCACACACAATAATAACACAAATAAAATCGTTATAAATAAGTTTAGTAAGAAATGTGCAAAACCTGCATAAGGGAAACTTTAAAGTCCTCCAAAAAGATTACAAATGAAACTTGAATGAATGGGAAGACTCACCATGTTCCTTAACAAAAGACTCAACTCTATAACTGAGCTGGGGAATTCAGGAGTGAGAAGTTTTGAGAGCTGGAGAGAACCAGGGCTCCATTTTGACTGTACTGCTTTTGAGCCTTCAGGAGAGAGACTGTATGAGCACCTGGACAGAAGCTATAAGTTTGGGATTCCTTGGCATACGTCACTTAGCACCAGTGTGTAGATAAAAAAAAAAAAAAAAAAAAAAACACAGTCACAAGGTCAGAAATCTTGACAATCCTACATTTACAGACCAGGTGAAGAGTGATGAACCATTGCAGGAAACTGAGACCAAACCAGTGGTCAATGAAAGGGAAGGAAAGACAGGAGTGTGCTATCTTAGAGGCCAAAGAATCATTCATTCAAAGAATGAAGTGTCCACCCTGCATTTCAATGGCCCATAGTGAGAATTCAAAAAATATCTTTTAAATGAATGAATGTATGAATAAATCCATGAAGAAATAGATGTGTCCAGAAAAATGTATATTATGAAAGTGGACTCAAGAAAACACAATTTGAACTAATCTTGTACATGTGCTTTACATTTATGTGTAAATGTAGATGCATGTATATCAACATAACTTAAAAAAATCTAAATTCTAACTAAAATTTCAAATCCATCTTAATTTTGAAAAAATGATACAATATGACTAAATGCCTATTATACCAAAAGTTCTAGGAAAATATTCAGCCAAATGTCCACTGAATTACTGGAATAGAAGTGAAGATGTATCATTGGTTAATAAAATATTGAACACTAAATAGTAACGGACTCAGGGGTCTTGGATAAGATCCTGAGGATCATGCAACTCTCCCCTTTTCCTCCAAATGAGTCATCAGAACCAGCTTCCCTACTCAGAATCTTCTTCCAGATTGCCATAAAATCTTTCAACAAATCATTGACATCTAGAACTTCAAATGATCCCTAAAAGGTCTTCAAATAACCACTTAGTAACCAGACAGAAGAAACCAGGAGTCGGGTTCTCTTTTATTTTTAAGCATCTTCACAGGGTTGGTGGGGTTAAAGCTAGACCTGGCATTACAGCAACTGTTTGGTGTTTCCTCCGAGCAACTCCAAAATAGCATAATTGATTACATAGATGCCCACATCAAAGTGGCTTTCATAATGTCAGATATATTGGTATCCATATTTAATTGGATCCAAAATGGTTGACCAGATTGATACATTGTTTGCATAATCTGTTATATATTTAGATACTTTCTACTCTTCTCAAAACCTAGACAGAGCCTGGCACTCCACAGAGGGTGAATTGGTTCATTCAAACTAACAAACCAACAAATTAAAAACTAATTGTTTCAGCCTGTCATAAATATGAGTAAAGGCAGGGTGGGTGGCACATGCTCATAATCCCAGGGAGGCTGAGGCAGGAGGATCACAAATTCAAAGCTAGCCTCAGCAAGTTAGCAAGTCCCTAAGCAACTCAGTGAGATCCTTTCTGTACATAAAATACAAGAGCGCTGGGGATATGGCTCAGTGATTAAGTGCCTCTGGTTTCAATCCCTGGTACCAAAAAATAAATATATATTTGTAAAAAACATGTGTTTATTCCTGGATATGATTGACTTTATTTCTTCAAACACATTCCAATGAAGTTTTACAACTTCCTTAAAGTGCTGAGCAAGCAAATAAAATCAGTTTTTCATATACATTATAGATAAAATGAGATCCTACATGTAAATTGCAATGATTATTCTTTACAAGTTTTACCAAAGTTCATCAGTCTTTTTTAAAACAATTTTTATTAGTTGTTGATTAACCTTTATTTACTTCTTTGTATATGGTTCTGAGAATTGAACCAGTACCTCACACATGCTAGACAAGTGCTCTACCACTGAGCCACAATCCCAGCCCCTCATCATCAGTCTTAAAAAAAAATCCTTTGAATTCACTTAACACTTTGGTCTATAAAATTCTTTGCAAATCAGTAGTTCCCTGATTATCAGTGACTATGCCAATTTGTTCTTTAGCCCTGGGATCATTTATGTGGCATGTTCTAGTTTATAAAAATCAGGGATACCATTAGGTGAGACTGAAATGTGAGCTTGGACAGAGTGTGATTTCCTTTCTTTATATTATCTACTCTTTTTACTTAGTAATAATACAATGCTGTCAATAGCTGCTTCATTTTTACTTAATTGTTTAATGTCATTGAGCCTGCTAGGATAAGTATTTTAAAAGCACATGTTCAAAGTGAGGACGTGGTGTATATAGTATTTTATGTACAGAATTCAAGCTGCATTTTCTGATAGCAAGGCTGTATAAAGTTATCTCAAAATAAGGAAAACCTTAATTCTCCATGTACTATTAATTCTAAAAAATCCTACAGTGGTAATCTCCAGAGATAGGTGCAAAAGTCTTGCCAGATTTATAAATAAAAACATATTGTCACAAGTAAAAAAAAAAAAAAAAAATGGAGTTAAGGCAAAATTTTTAATTAATGAGATTTACATTTATGAGTTTATAAAGAAATCATGACTTCATAATCACTTCCTATAAATCATACATACAATTATTTGTTGATATGTATGTAATGCATCCCTTGTAATAATCACCAATAACTTGAATCAAATAATACAAAAGGCACATTAAGTATGTGAAAATTGTAAAATATACACTAAATTTTGGTTAAATAAATATCCATTGTCATACAGTTTGTGTAAATACTAAAAGCAAAGTTCAAATTTAATTCTAATTTTTCAGGTTTACTTGCTTACCATAATAAATAGCCCTAAGAAAACACATTTCTTAAAACCACACACACACACAAAAATTCTAGCAATGGGAAAATGATTTATTTACCTGGATCTTCTATAGTTAAGTTCTTTATTAACCATTGAACAATGTCTGACCCTAGAAAAAGAAAAAAGAAAAACACAAATAGATGTGAACATTTTGCTTATATATGTTAACTTTAAGAATGCTCCACTTTGGCACTCATATTACTAAGAACTTTTTAATCATCATAACAACAGGTCCAAGGATCTTCTGCAAAGGAGTACTGAAAATTCCAAGTGTGAATACATTTCTTCAATGAGCCAAGGTGCAAGCTAATAAATCATTAAATATGATATATTTACGCATAAAGACAATATATTAGTAGTAGATAAAATGATTGAGTAAATGTTTACTGAGTGCCTACCATGTTTTTGGCAAAATTCTTAGGATGGCTCCTATCTCATTTCTAGTTGTCCCCATCTCATCGTTCTAATTACTCTCAGGCCAAACCAAATTTGGTTTTAGTTCTTGAATACACCTGTGTGTGTTAAGCTCCTCTATCTTTACAGCACTTGCTGCTCCGATTATCCCTATTTTCAAGATCCTCAAGATTAATGGATGCGGTAGAACATTCCTTGGCTCTTCTTTTTGTCCACTGAGTTTACAACACCTGTTATGGATCCTCGTGAGAATCCCTGTGGTCTTTTATTGCAGTAGGGATCACACCATTTCCTAATTGTTTATTTGATTAAAGCCTTACAAGAAGTATTAGAAACAGGGATTCATCTTTGATTATTTGAAGCAGAGCAACTAGAGTGATTGCTTAATAGGGTATGATGAATTAAAAAGAAAACAATATTTTCACTCTGTACAGAAGATATGAAGGAGGAACTGCAAGACATGTTTGAGTTTCATTTTGAAGGGTATATTCTGGCATATGAAAAAGAGAAATTTAGTTGCTGAAAATATCTATGAAAAACTTTAAAGGTAATAAACAGTCAAAGGAACTATTTATTCCATACTCTCTAAATACTAGGTTCTGGTAATAATAAGAATTTGAAAATAATAAAGGAGTTCACAGCACATTCAGCAGCTCTAGAACTTCAGGCTAAAGAATTTGGATTTTTTCCCTTCCTATAAGTAAGGTAGAAAAAGAGACATGCAATGATTTTGAGCAGGTGAAGGATACTATCAAAGCAAGTTTAAGGAATTTGACTGATATTGCATATGTAATGTATTAAGCTAGACAAAACACAAGAGAGCATTCAACTAACATTTCTACTGTCTATGATCCAAGATTGAAGGCAAAAAGTCTAAACAAAGTGTACAAATTACTTAGAACAAAACTGGAGACTTGTTTCAGAACTTTTTGACTAATTAGATATGAAGGTATTTAATTTTGTTTTTAGCACAATTCATTTCTACATAAAATAGAAAAAATATATGTAAATTGTTGTGTATGCACAGTAAACCAGTGGTGCATGTCTGTAATTTCAGTATGATGTGAGATTCCATTTCAACCTTTCTTGGAGACTGTCTGAAGCTACTGACTACCTACTCAGAGGTATGGCAAACGAATGACATTAACATTGACAAAGTGATTCTAGCTGCTTGTATTGGCATAGTTCAAAATCAGGTTCAAACTACTTGATTACCAGATTTGACAATCACAGTCTAAAAGATATGTAAACATTCATACTCAGCATCAATTTTAACATGCATGCATTTAAAAATAATTTCAAATGTGGAATCTAATTCATATTCTGTTGTAACTGCTCCTTTTATAGCTCCTTTTTAAATGAATTTGAGGAGATCAATTAATTTAGGTCTCTGAGGAAGTTTTGCCAAATTCTTCTGAGGGTAGGAAGGAAAAAAGCTCACTCTCAAGAGAACAGAAATTAGGGGCTGGAGGTAGTTCAGTAGTAGAGCATGTGCTTAGCATTTGGGAGGCTCCAGGTTCCATCTCCAGCTCTCCCCTACAGAAAAGAGAGGGAGGGAGAGAGGGAGAGAGAAAGGGGGTGGGGGAGAAAGGGGAAAAAGAGAATGAGTGTTCATGTATTACAGAGTAACTTATATCTTAAGTGATCTTAAGGCATGGTCCTCCCTTTAGAAAGCAAAAAGGAAACTGGATTTTCCCTGCACATATGTAGTGATGTTTGATGACTAGAATCCAGGTACCCAAATCTTTATTATCTCCAGGTACTCTACTGAGTTTTTACTTTGACTACAGCCTGTGGAAAGTTCAGCCATATTCTGAGTTTTTAGAGGCATCTCTTTGGAAATATATGTGAGCAGCCGCTTGGGAAATTCCCATTCTTTTTAAGAGAATCAATCATTAGTTCCAGGGCTACAAATTTCTTTTAATGTGAAACATGATTTAAGATTGCTTTTAGAAAAAGGGTTTCTTTTCTTTTTTTCTTTTCTTCTGTTTCATTTTTCCCTTTCCTTCTCTTCTCCTTCTTCCCCACACCTTATTCTCTTTCTCTTTTCTGAGCAGAAATACAGAGATGCCTAATTGGAAATCACAATTTGTGGGACAGGGAACTTTCTTTCTTAGTCTAGTTTTGAGTATTTCTATCACAGGTGCATTTTTTGTTTGTTTGTGATAGTCAATTTAATGGGATTTGATCAACTATCAGTGTCACTAGCAGATGCTAAAGTACATTTACTATTGTGTGATCACCTTAACATACTTCTAGTTTTAAGTTGAAACATTATTTTTAAAATGTTTTTAATTGTGAAATATGTACCCAAGCTCTCCATATTCACCTATTCTGCTTCTCTGGTGTTCCCCCAGAGTAAATAGGTAGAGACAGAGAAAGAGAGGAAAAGCCCAGTATCTTAATGGAATCAGAAGATTGAGAGAGAAATGTGCGATCACAGATTCCTCTTGAGAAGAGTAATCAAATTTAAAATGTGGCACTGTGGCCTGAAGAGGTTTAGGAAGGAATGCACCTCTCTGGTATATATTTTTTCATGTACAAGTGTAAATGTTTAGAATATTGTACAATCAGAGAAATGATAGATGTACTCCCTTTGTGTACAATGAATCAAAATTTAAAAAAATTTCTATCATCTAAAAAGAAAGAGTATTTTAGAGTTCTTTCTATCTTTATTCCAGAGACCTCTAAGGAATATGAAGGCTTTTTTGAAAATTGTCTTTGACTACAGCCTATGGCAGGTTTAGCCACAGCCAAGGCTTATCCTCTTATTCTAAGTTTTTAGAGGCATCCATTACTTTTAGAGTTACAAAGCTATGCGTTCTCTGTACTTAGCAGAAGCAATAGAGATTTATGATTGTGCAATCCCAGCAATACTTGACTTGAAATGAAAATGAGCAAAAACAATCAAAATTCTTCCTCATCACATGGCTCATGATCCTCTATGTGCCACAGTGCTTGATCTTCCATGACTTTGCTAATTTTATTCCATCTCCAACTCTTTTTACAGGGGTTAATTCCTACTGACATTTGGTTCAGACATGCGCTACTCCAGGAAGCCTGTTCTGGCCACTACCAGCCCATCTACACTGGGGAAGGTATACGTTTTGTTAACATCCTCATAATTCACTTATCAAAGGTTTCATTATCCTCTCTTTATTTTTATCTGTCTTCCTTTTTGCACCAACAGTGCCTGGAAGGCAGGGAAGGTGTATTAATGATCCTCAAATCTCCAAAATTCAGACCAATACCTTACATGTAAAAAATGGTTAGAAAAAATGGAAAAATGGAAATGGAGAATTGAACAAGATGCCCCTCCCCACATTCTACTCTAAGGATGGCACTCCTTATGCAAAGAATATTCTTCCAGCAAGTAATTTCCAGGCACCACAATCATCTCTCATAGATGTTTTATCTTTCCTTTTTCAAGGCTAATCTACTACCTCATTGATAACTAAAGCAAAGAGATCCAAGACAGTTGGGCATCAGTATTATTTCCTGGCCCATGCTATGGACCTGCATGGTGAAGGGACCTCCCCAACTCTGTCCTGGTGCAGACTGATAGCATCTGCACCTGTCTTTGTTTTAAGCCCATAACACTTCTATTACTTTCCATATCCTCTCCACAGATTGGCATATATCTTCAGATACAAGTGTCAACTTCAGCTTTCCACTTACTGAACCTGAATTAGAGGTTCCTAAAAAAACTTAAGCATTTCTTAAAAAGAAAAATACAGCAAAACTTTTGGAATATGATAAGAGTCCTTGCTAACAAAGAAAAATACTAGAAATCTGGTTTGTATGCTTTACAAAATTAAGCTTTTTCATAATTTCTGCTGACACCATTAATGAAAATTTTGGCTTATAATCACAACAGAAGAGGCCTGAGGTAAAGACACTGACCTTTGCAATATGTCTCACTCAGGAAAATAAACAGGTCCTTTGAACACCTGAAGACAGGTCCTTTGCACACTTGCTGAAGACTCATATCCACATAGTGCTGGCAATATGAATATTTTTATTTAAAGAATACTTCAAATAATCCACATTTTTGATGGGATAACCATTCTTAAAATCTCTCATTAAATAGAAGTCATCCTGTATATCAAGGAAATATTTTTCAACACTATTTTTAGTTCTTCAAAATAAGCATAATAAATGTTAATCATCATCAAGCAGCAATGAATAGTCATTGGGTTTCTTGGCAAGTCCAGCTGTGGCATGCACTTTTAGGGACAAGAAGAAATGAAGGTGGAGTGAAGCGGATTTGCTCATTTGTGAGTCTCTCCAGGGAAGAAGCAATGTCTGACTTGTTATATTTCTCCATTCTTTTCAAAAGGCCTCAACATAGATGGTCTTCAGGTGCTTATTGAAGGTATGACTCAATGTTTATACACATATATTTTTTGCACAAAATGCTCAAAATGACAAAAATAATCAGCCCTATCAGTGACTATTAGCATTTTATGAAATTCAATCTATCTCTGTGATAATTTTTAAGTTCTTCATGCAAAAACAATTTTAACTCAGTTACAATTTTAAACTTACGGAATTTCCCTAGAGAAACAAAGGGATTTAAAAAATACCCAGCCTCTAATCCATTTTTAAAGCTAAAATAAAAAGCAGACTCTTTACTCTTTCAAATAATTAGTTACTAATTATCTAAGAATAAATTTGGGTTTTGGTAATGACTGTGTTTCCACTGGTCAACATATCCTGCTCAGTTTTTGAATGTGATTGTACAAACATTGCTATATCTGAGGATTCAACAAAGCAACTTACAACCAAAGGAACAGAAGAGACTAATTCCAGCCCAACGATAGTATATGTTCTCTAAATAGCATGTTGATCCAATACATCTCAGCAATGGAGAAAATCTGGAAATCACTGATGAATGGCCTGTGTCCTTATTCTGTCTGCCTTTGGACAAAAGTGGGGACTCAAGAAGAAAAATAAAGCCCCTGGCTTCAGGACCAGACTGGGTATTCACAGTGAGGTCTGGGGTTCTTCCATTAAATGTGAACAATTTCTCAGGAACATTAACAACAGACAGGGCCACCCTATCAAGACAAGGCTGATCTATCAAGATGAAAATAGGACTACTTCTTAGTCATGGTAGAACACAGACAATACATGCACATGGTTCAAACCATAAAATATCAAGTGCAACCTAACCTGACTGTATGGATGACTGTTGCTTTACCAATTCCATATCCTGCCTGGTCTAATTTGGTCCCCCTATAGATCAAATATATTAAGATACTCAATCAGAATTGCCCCAAGGCCTTGGGAGCTTCCATCCTGAGCAAATACCTCACTTCCTCAAGTCTTTCCCAAATATCAAAGTCCAAATTCCATAATAGATTCTTCCTAATACCTGAGTACTAAGGCACTCTCTGATTATCCAGGGTGTGTATTCTCCTTAGAAATGAACTAGACTATTTCAACAAGGTATGTTCCTGGTGGTCTGAGGACACTGACTGTTTCGAATAAAAAAACTGCTAATATAGCCAGGCCCAGTGGCACATGCCTGTAATCCCAGCAGGTCACCAGGCTGAGATAGGAGGATAGCGAATTCAGTCAGTTCAGGAACTTAGCGAGGCCCTAAGCAACTCAGTGAGACCCTGTCTCTAAACAAAATACAAAAAAGGGCGGGGGATTGGCTTAGTGGTAACATGCCCCTGAGTTCAATCCTCAGTACCAAAAAAAGATAACATCTAAGATTGTGTTATGCTTTGGAGACGTGGTTTCCCTGAAATGCTTATGTGTAAGACAATGCAAGAAAGTTTAGAGGTGAAATGATTGGGATATGAGAGTCTTAAACTAATCAGTTTAGTCTTAAACTAATCTCCTGACAGAGAGTAACTGAGTGGTGACTGTAGACAGGTGGGGTGTGGCTGAGGAGGTAGATCACTGGGGGCATGCCTTTGGGGTTTAGATTTGTCTATGGTCAGGTGAGCTGTCTCTTTGGCCCGCTGCTTCCCGGTGGCCTTGTCCTGAGCTGATTTCTTTCTCCATACTCTTCTACCTTACTGTTCTGCCTCATCTTGAGCCTTAAGCAATGGAGTTGGCCACCTGTGAACTGAGGCCTCTGAAACCTTGAGTCCCAATTAATCTTTTTCTCCTCTAACTTATTTTTATCAGGTCTTTTGGACACATTGATGAAGAAGCTGGCTAAAACAGATTGATACAATGACAAAATTTGAATCTCTTCTTTAAGGCATTTTTGATCATAAATAACAATATTTGAGGGAGAGGTGAAAACATAAACCTATGAATGGGGAAATTCACTAAAAGTACCTAGAACTAAAGGCAAGGGATATATTTGGGCCTCAAGGACAAATGGAAGCAGAAACTCTGATGTCATCAGAATCTTCTCTCCTGTTTTCACTTAGCTTCATTTTGGGGCATCTTTATTTCTCTCTGTAAGACAGCCTTTACTATTTCCCTTCCCTAAAGCAGATCACAAAAGTTCATTGCTTACATTTATGCAACTGCAGCTACCAATCACTCTGAGGCTGAAAATGGGTGATCAAAAATTTCTAATTCCTAGCCTGCAGCAGGAGGATTGCAAGTTCAAAGCCAGCTTCAGCAATGGCAACTCAGTGAGACCCTATATCTAAATAAAATATAAAATAGGGCTGGGGGTGTGGCTAAGTGGTGAGTGCCCCTGAGTTCAACCCCTGGTACCCCCCCACACACCAAAAGTTTTTTTCTTTTAGCACTTGGAATATCTTATTCCATGCTCTCCCTGATTTTTAGGGTCTGAACTGAGAAATCAGAAGTGAGCCTTATTGGTTTGTCTCTAAATGTGACTTGATGTTTCTCTCTTGTGGATTTTAATAATTTCCTTGTTTTCAGTGTTAGGCATTTTGAGTATGATGTGTCTCAGTGAGCTTCTCAATTGACTGGGTCTATTTTGGGTCCTGAAAGCCTCCTATATGTGAATGTCTCTCTTGTTTCTGAAATGGGAATAGTTTTTTGTAACTATCTCATTGAAAAGTGTTCTTTATGCCTTTAGTTTGTATCTTCATGTTCTCTTCTATCCTGATGATTCTCAGGTTTGTCTTTTAAAGTTGTCCCAGAGTTATTGTATATTCTGGTCATGTTCTATAGTTTTTTCCCTTTACTGCCTTCTGTGTACTCAAGCTCAAGTAGCCTGCCTTCAAAGCCCAAAATTCTGTCTTCAAAGGCTGAGGTACTATTTTCTATGTAATCTACTCTGTTGGTGATGCTTTCAAGTGAGTTCTTAATTTGATGGATCATGTCTTAATTTCCTGGTTTCTTTTCACTATTTCTATTTCTTTGAGTTGTCTTTCATCTCCTGTAATTTCTCTCTTAGTTCTTTCCTTATATCTCCTTTTAATTCACTGAACATTTTGATAATCAGCTTTTTATAATCTTCCTCTGGGTTTTCATGTACCTCACTATCAATGGGACCCTCTGTTGGGGGACTGTGGACTTTGGTGAGAGATTTGCTTGCCTGTTCTCTCATGTTTTCAGAGGTCTTGGTCTTACCCATCAATTGAAGTGTATTTCTCTACATCCTTTTTTGTGCATGTCCTTTTGTGTGTAATTATCTTATCTGTCCTGAGCCTTCTCTGTTCTTGACACATGGGTAGATGCCAAGGGGTGGGACCTAAGTTCCCTCTCTGGTTTTTCTTCCTCAGGTCCTTGTTCATGACTTGGAGTTTTTTGTCTCCTCCCTTCTTTAAGTTTGAGTAATAGTAATGTTAGGGAATGTTTAGTTCAGCAGTAGAATCTCTAATCTGTAAACTTTTAATGTCCCTGTGGGTTCCCAGAATCTCACAGAATGGAGGCAAAATAAACAATAGTAACAACTGTTGCAAATAGCAAACAGTTAACAGTGTTAAATACCCAGATCTTACTACAACAACTTCAATATTATATGGCACCAATAAGGAGGAATGGTGGATTCAGAGATTGTCAGCAGTGAAAACAATAACCGTGAACTAACTCTGGCTTTGAAGCAAATAGTAGTTGTCAAATATTTCATCCACAGAGGCAATGATTGTATCATCTGGTGGGAGCCGGAGTTATACAAACTGATTAGTTCTAAGCAATGGTAAAAATACAGTTAATTAGGGGAAAAGGAAATGTGTTAGGAAGTTAGGAAAGTCAGGAAGTGACAAGAGAGAATACAGAAGAGTTGTAGTGGATGATATTTATACAGAGGGAGGGGAAAATAGAGGAAGCAAAGTATTAGGAGAGAGGGAGAAAGAACACTAGAATTAGGCCATGATGGGAAAGATAAGATAGAAAGAGAAACAAGAGAAATAAACAAATGAAAATAATACAAAATTAAATCAAGATATACAATCCAATGAGCCCAAATCCTCATACAACAATGCTAGGAAAAGATCTTTACCCTATGTACCCTATGTACATGTGTGATTAACAAGAATGATATGAATGTACATCTTGCACAAACATAGAAATGAAAATTTGTACCCCATATGTGTACAATGAATCAAAATGAAGTCTCTAAAAATAAAAAAATTAAAAATAAAAAAGATAATTACAGTTAAAAAGTACTGAATGAGAAAAAGACACAAATAATATAGGTATATATATCCCTAAACCAACCAGGACAACCAGAATTCACATGTTCACATACACACACACAAAAGGATTAAGAAATAATAATAATTTTTCAAAAATATTTAAAAATTCCAAAATCTTGTTGAAGACTGAAGGAAACTTCTCCACTGAGGTGGTCATAATATTTGACCAGAATATGTAGTCATCGTCTATGTCTAATAGTCTTTCCAATTTTTCAGTTTTATACTGATAGAGTGAACAAGGGATGGGGGATGTTCAATCCCTTCCTGTTTTTGTGTTGCTCTCTGAGTTACCAGTTGGAGTGGCCTAAGATTGAAACTTTTTGATATAAGACTCAGTTTGCCTTCTTGCCAGTATGAGACGGGAAGGGTTAAGATGTACAGTTGGTACGTGATGATCTTTCGGATCAATTCAGTTCATGCCCA
>JAJEJO010053131.1:0-15220 GCA_020662805.1 Glaucomys volans | reverse complement strand
CTCCCCCATTCCTTTGTCTTTCTTCTTTGTTTATCATACCCAAATTTCTGAGTCTCTAAGTCACTTTGAGGGTTCGATATGAAATTTTAGTGAAATCCCTATTTCACCCACCTTGCTGAGAAGCTGTATACCCTCTGCTTTGGCTTCATGGCAGGGTACTGCATTGTATGGCATGGTTTGGAATGCAGCTTTCTTCTACTCTGCCATCTTCCAATACCTCCACACTAATCTTTGAAAGTAGATAATTTTTTAAAAGAATTTTTAAATTATGAATTTAATTTCCTTAATAGTAGTAGGACTCATAGGACTATTCAAATCATCTATCTCTTCTTGGGTGGATTATGGATAGTTTGTGATTTTTGAGGAATTGATCTATTTTGCTTAAATTGTCAAATTTTGTGTGTGGACAGGTTTGTAGAATTCTTTTATCTTCTGGATGTCTATAGGGTTTCTTGTAATTTCCCGTTTCATTCCTCAACATGGTCATTTGAGTCTTTTTTTTCTTTGTCCATCATGCTACATGTTTGTCAATTTCATTGATGTTTTTAAAAGAACCAGCTCTTTGTTTCATTGATTTTCTCATCGCTTTATGTTTTAGTTCTATTGATTTTTGCTTTTATCTTTATTATTTTTCTTGCTTGTGCTTGCTTTGGGTTTATTTTGCTTTCCTTTTTGTAGGTTCTTCAGTTGGGAATTGAGTTTATTGATTCGAAACTTTTCATCTTTTCTAATGTATATATTTATGTTATAAATTTCCCCCTCAGCATTATTTTTGGCAGTATTTCACAAATTTTGACTTGTTAGTTTGATGTTTTTCAAGAGGATTCTTGAATGACATTAATTATTTAGAGCATGTTGTTTAATTTCCAAGTGTTTGTAGATTTCCCTGTCAAATTTTCTCCATTGGTTTGATTTCATTGTGTTCAGAGTATGGTTTCTATACTTTAAAATTTCTTAAGATGTGCTTAACGGTCAAGAATGCAGTCTGTCTTCATGAATGTTCTGTGTAAGCTTGAGTAAAACATGTCTTTTGCTACTGTTGCTTGGAATATCCTGTAAGGGCCAATTAGATTAAGTTGCTTGATAATGTTGTTCAGGTCATCTATAAGCTTATTGATTCTCTGCCTGTTTGATATATCTATTATTGATAAAGGAGTGTTGAAGTCTCCAGTTGTAAAAGTGGTCTATTTCTTCCTTCAGTTCTATGCATTTTGCTTCACATACTTTGAGGCAAAGTATGCTCTCTTGTTAGGTATGTATATACATAAATGTGTTATGTCTTGTTGGATAAAGGAATTCTATCTTTATTCAGTGACTCCCTTGAGTAGTTATACTTTTTCTTGAAGTGAAGTCATTTTTGTTTGAAATTAATACCTATTCCCTCTTTGCTTTGATTGATTATAGATCCTATCCTAGGAACTGGGAAGGAATCAATAAACAATTTCTGGTTATTACGTTTTGATGGGAGTGGATGGGACAATAAGCAAAACATGTAAACATGCAAATATATCATACATCAGGTGGTAATAAATGCTGGAAAAAAATAAGACATCCCTGGTAAAGTAAGATCTGAGTAGTGATATGACAAATTTCACTGGAACAAATTATGTGAGTGCCCGAGGCAGAATATTTCAGGCTGAGAAAACAAATTACAAGGCCTGAAGGCAGAACCCTGATGGACATATTAGAGACACAGCAAGGACGTGAGTGTGGATGGAACAGAATTAAGGAAGTTGCAAGTGACAAGAAATGAGGACAAAGAGATCACTGGATCAGATCACATAGTGTTCTTAGTGCCATTTTACTTTGAGCTAAGAGGCATTTATCTTTGAGCTAAGAGGCAGCATTTGTTTGCTTCATCAGATTGCTACATCAAAGACATTTTTGAGAGACAATGGTGGTAGACGAAGAAGAAAACAACAATAATGCTGGGCATGGTTTAAGCACAAAGGAGCTTTAAGTGGGTTCCCAGTGAGGGAACCAAAAATGTAAGCAAAAAGAAAGGATGCAGGAAGCCAACCTGGGATCAGCAAACTCTTCTTTATTCAGCAGAGGAGTCAAACACCAGAGAGGCTCATCTTCCAAGGTAGAAAACAACCTTGGGCCAAGACAAAGGTCTCAGGTTTCTAGGGTTCATGGGCAGGGGCAGGAAGTTAATTCCTGGGGTTTATTAGGGTCAGCTCATCCATTAGGGTGGTACAGAAGGGTAAGTAGGGAAATTCCTGGGTTTTATAGTATTGAGGTCAGCTGATCCATTAGGGTGGGGAGTCAAGTGCCAGTCAAGTGCAGCTGTGTTCTCCTGTTTTCCCTTCCTGCCTTCCTTCTGGCTAAGGCTTGGGCCTTTAAATGACAAAAGCTCCAATTTACCACCTATAAGGCTGGTGGGGGATAGATAGGGGAAATGTCCTGGGGCCTATTTTCCATATCCTTCAGGTGGCTGCACATGCCTATAATCCCAGCAACTTTGGAGGCTGAGGTAGGAGGATTGTAAATTCAAGGCCAGCTTCAGAAAATTAACAAAATCCTGAGCAACTTAGCGAGACTGTATCTCAAAACAAAAAAATGAATTGTTGTGGTTTGAATGTGACTTGTCCCCCCAAAGCTCATGTGTGAGACAATGCAAAAAGGTTAAGAGGAAGAGGTGATTGGGTTATGAGAGGATAATGTTAACCCTGGTGGGATTAAATGAGTGGTAACTGAAGGTGGGTAGGTGTGGCTGGAGGAGATGGGTCACTGGGCTATGGGGTATATAGTTTGTATTTGGTGAGTGGAGATCTCTCTCTTTCTCTCAGCTTCCTGATCATGTGAGCTGCTTTCTTACACCACATTCTTCTTCCTTGATGTTCTGCCTCACCTTGAGCCAGCTGTCTATGAATTGAGCCCTCTGAAACTGTGAGCCCCCAGATAAACTTTTCCTCCTCTCTAATGTTCTGATCAAATCTTTTAGTCACAGCAGTGAAAGAGCTGATTAAAACAATACTGCATACCAGTAATTGTCCAAGAGAGTAAATTTTAGATATCCTCACTATAGGAAAAGTTGTTAAAAAGGAAGGTAACTATATATGAGATGATGGTCATGGTATTTGACTGTAGTAATCTCTTCGCTCTGTACATGTATTGCACTGATATGAGAATAGTAATAATAACTATAGCAGTATATATAAGGTTAGTAATAATGACTATGATTACAGAAATATAAAATGTACTATAAACATAGAAAACAAATGTAAAACTAATACAATGTTAAAGACACAAACTGCTGCCCCTAGTAGACATGTGTGACATAAGATAAGATATGAACCTCCTGTGCAAGGACACTATAGCCTGTAGACTAGAGATAAGGATGACTAGACAAAAATTCAGTATTTAAACCCTCTGGACTGCTCAGCAAGATGTCAGCAACACCGTGGACAGGGGACTCCACGTCACTCTGTCAGATGAGCCAACTTCTTCCTCCTCTTCCTCTCCTCCTCCCAGAGCTACCAGCCCACCCCTTCCTCTGAATGCAATAACTCCTCCTCCCCCAAGCCCACCCCTTCCTTATGCCACTACGGCTCCTCCTCCCCCTCTTCCTTCTTCTCCAAAATCTCCCTTCACTCACCCAGTTATTTCATCCCCTGTCAGCACACATACCCGGTCTCACAAAAACCTCTCACTACCTAATCTGGAGTTCCTTTGTCCCCTCTGGGAGGTAGCTGGTACAGAGGGCATTGTGCGAGTCCACATTCCATTCTCACTCCAGGGTCTTTCTCAAATTGAGAAATGTTTAGGGTCTTTCTCTGCTGACTCCTCTACTTATATTAAGCAATTTAAATATCTTTCTCAGACTTATAATCTCACCTGGCATGACGTTTATGTTATTCTTTTTTCCACACTCACCCCAGGTGAACGAGCCCACATCCAGGCAGCCCAGGACTATGCTGACCAAGCCCACCTAACCAATATTCCTTTACCCACAGAGCAGTAGCAGTTCCAATAACTGAACCAAACTGGAACTACCAAGAAGGCCAACAGGCCACAGTTTCTGCACCCACATGGTCCAATACCTCATAGGTGGCATGCAGGCGGTCACCAATAAGGTGGCAAACTTTGACAAACTGAGGGAAATTCCCCAAGATCCAGATGAGAATCCAGCTTTATTCCTTAACTGCCTTACAGAGGCCCTTACTACGTATACTAAACTGGACTCTGAATCTCCCTCTGGGGCTACAGTGCTAGCAACCCATTTCATTTCTCAGTCAGCCCCTGATATCAGAAAAAAGCTCATACGAGCTGAGGAGGGCCCTCAAACCCCTATCTGAGATCTGGTAAAAATGGCATTTAAAGTCTGTAATGCTTGAGAGGAATTGGCTGAATTGGCCAGGCAGGCTCATTTATAGAAAAAGGGGTCCAGCCCTAGCAGGAGTCAGTGTCCTTGGTGGAGGAGAAGCATCAGCGTGGTGGAGAAATAGGTGTTCTGAGGCTAAATCTAAATCTACTTTATTCACAATCTCTGGGAATTTATATACTTTAGCTTATAACTCAAACTTTATGATTTATGGAAGTGAGAAGCTAATTTGCAGTCATTACAATTAGGTCACAGCTAGCCATTGTTAAGATCCTACTGACCCATATGCTCTTTTTATTTTTAACTAAGAAACATTTTAAGCAATATTTTCTAGTTGTTTTTACTATGGGTAATATTAAACTAACCTTTATGTGCTAACCTTTCCGTGGGCCCAGGTATTTGGTCTCAGATCCATTTGCCATTTTTCCAAGCTATTCATTCTCCTTCATCATAATATACACCTGTATAGGAAAGTGGAGGGTCAGCTGGAGGGGGCCCCTGTACTGTGGGGATAGCAGGAACAATACGGAGTTTCTTTCTGAGCTTTCTCTGAATCATTGATTAACTGAACTGCTTCAGGCCAATTAGGACCGGTAACTGTTTCCTTAGGGGTAAACAATAGCTCTTGCTGGATTTTTTCATAAGATTTCTTATTACATATGAAACCAGTTAAGGGGAAAATAGTCTTGTTCTTATGTTCTAAATCATATAATGTTTAATTTTCCTTGGTAATTTGTAAATGTAGATACCCAAATATTACACCATTGATAATAAAAAAACAACACAAGAGCCAGAAGGAGCATGCCACGTCCACATTTCCCAAAAGAGTAGACTGTGCAAGAACCTTCATTATTCCCAGTGGAACCATGTCAAGCACTGAGGGGAATAGCAATGGGCGTGGCAACACTCCAATCCCAAGCCTTGGTAGCTGCCCTGCAGCCTGCAGTTCCAGCAAGAACTTCAAAGGTGGACCAGCTAACCTCTCTGCCAGGGGCTTGCTTCAAGAGCAGATGCGAAGGTCACTGGACTTGTTGATGCCCAAACCCACAGTCCCCACTGAGCCATGTCCCACCTGCAAACAAGCAGGACACTGGAAGAGTGACTGCCCTATGGCTGTCCACTCTCTAGTGCCTCTATGCAGGGGTGTGACCAGCCAGACAGTCCCTTCCCCTGAACCATTGAGATTCATGGAAGACTGAAGGAGCCTGGACTCGAGGACCCCCATCACCCTTGCTGAGCCCAGGGTAATGCTCCAGCTGGTGGGTAAGTCCATAACTTTCTTTGTGGACATGGCGGCTACCTATTCTGTTTTGCCTGCCCACTCTGGGCCTTTATTTCCTTCCTAGGTTTTCAGTTATGGGAATTGATGGAAAACCCTCCTTCCCAAACAGAACAGCTAAGTTAGCCTGTGCCCTAGAGGGACATCCTTTTATACACTCTCCTGATTATTCCCTCCTGTCCAGTCCGCCTCCTAGGCAGAGTTATTCTCCAACTTCTGGGAGCCACCCTACAACTTCTTCTCAGGTGTATTTATAGTACTTACCTTGTTCTACCTTTGTTTCTTACATTCTCTAGCATTCCCACACCACCTACCCTACCGTTACCCCCAGACCTGGTTGACCCCCAATTCTGGGACACCTCCAAGCCAGTCATAGCCTCCCACCACAAGCCAGTCCTTATCCAACTGACACCTCACACTAAGTTTCCTTCATGTCCTCAGTTTCCTATTTCCTGTACCCACCGGGAAGGACTTAAACCCAACATAGATCAGTTACTTACTCAGGGACGCCTCATCCCTATTGACTTCCCCTGTAACACCCCCATATTGCCAGTTCATAAACCCTCAGGAGCCTATTGCTTGGTCCAGGATCTCCACCTAATTAACAAGGCAGTTATTCCCATCCACCTAGTGGTTCCTAACCCTTACACTCTTTTTTCCCACATTTCCCCTTCTACCACTCACTTTACAGTTCTGGATCTCAAGGATACGTTCTTTATAGTTCCTCTTCACCCTGACTCCTATTACCTCTTTGCTTTCACATGGGAGGATCCTACAGCCTTTAGGTCTCGACAGCTGACATGGACAGTATTACCCCAAGGCTTCCAGGACAGACCCCCACCTCTTTGGGCAAGCCCTAGCTCAGAATTTGGCTACTTGTGACTTAGGACATAGCACCCTCCTACAATATGTGAATGACCTCCTCCTATGTAGCCCATCCCTCAAGGCCTCCCAGGCTCACACTGCCCAGTTCCTTAACTTCCTTGGGTCTTGAGGCTTGGGTCTCCCCAGCCAAGGTCTAACTTACCACCTCCTCAGTCACATATTTGGGCATACTCCTCACTCCTACCTCTAAGAGTCTCACAACAGACAGAACCCAAGCCCTCCATGACTTACAGCCACCAGAAATAGCAGATTACCTTCTCTCCTTCCTGGGTTTGGCTGGCTTCTTCAGGTGTTGGGTCCCTAACTTTGTGCTTCTTGCCAGACCCCTATATCAGGCAGCAAAGGAGACTCCTCAGGGACCCCTTACCTTCCCCAAGATGATAGCTAACTCTTTTTACAAACTCAGGGATGCTCTCACATCATCCCCCACTCTTTGTCTCCCTAACCCTAATGGTCCTTTCCACCTCTTTACCAATGGTGTCCTCACTCAACCAATCAGACCTTCTTATAGACCGGTGGCATATCTCTCCAAGCAATTTGATTCTACAGTTCGTGAGTGGCTATCATGCCTCTGAGCACTGGCAGCAGCAGCTGAAGTAACTAAAGAAGCCTTAAAACTCACCCTACTCCAACCAATAACTGTGTTCTCCACTCATTGACTACAGGACCTTCTAAGCCATAAATTCCTTCCCCTCCTGAGCCCATCACAGATCCAAGAATTTCATCTCCTTTTCATAGAAAGCCCCACCATTACTCTTTGTTGTTGTTCTTCTCTCAACCCTGCTACACTTTTCCCACTGTCCCCACCCCCTTCAACCATCACCCATTCATGTCCACAGGTGCTGGAAACCCTAAACTCACCTCCTGAAGACCTCTTTGATTATCTGCTCCCCTCACCTGACTTCACCATTTTTGTAGATGGCAGTTCTGTGCTGGGTCCTGATGAATGCAGTAAAGCCGCTTATGCGGCAGTCACCACCACCTCAATTCTGGAAGCCAGCTGCCTTCCAGAAGGGATCACTTCCCAAAAAGCCAAACTCTTTGACTAGGGCCCTAATTCTGTCCAAAGGTAAACAGATTAACATCTACACAGATTCCAAATATGCCTTCTTAATTGCTCACTCACATTTGGCTATTTGGAAGGAGTGTGGATTTCTCACTATGAAAGAGTCACCAGTGGTCAGCGCCTTCCTAATTTCTAAACTTTTGGAGATACTTCAGCTGCCATCCTAAGTTGCCTTCATACACTGCCGAGGACACCAAAATTCCTCAGACCCTTTAACCATGGGTAATAACGAGGTGGACTCTGTAGCACGGGGACTAACAACAAAGTCCTCAACAGTCCCCATTTATTCCTATCTACAACAATCAAACCTAAATATTCTCAGGAATATTCTCAGGAGCACAGGAGCAGGAAGACCTAAGAGCCCAAAATGGCCATTTCAGAGATGATGGATCTTCTTGGGGGACAGATTGCTCTTCCCAAGCAGCAAACTTACAGCTTATTGATGGACATTCATAACTCCCTTCATATTGGCCCCAAGCCTCTTTTACAGTTTGTCCAATCCCTCTTTTACCTTCTAGGAATGAGAACCATTCTCTAGCAGATCCACTCCACTTGCCTGGTCTGCTCCACAGTATCCTCACAAGGGTACATCAAACCCAAGCTCCCCACACATTAGGTGAAGACTGGCAGATGGACTTCACACACATGCCCAGACACAAAAAGCTCTCTTACTTACTTACCTTGGTTGATACTTTTTCATGCTGGATAGAAGCCTTCCCAACCCCCAGGGAAACTGCTGACATCATCACCTCCATCCTCATTGAGCAGATTATTCCCAGATTCAGACTTCCTGCATCTATCCAGTCAGACAATGGTCCAGTCTTCACTTCTCAGGTTGTTCAGCTAGTCTCCAAAAACCTCAACATCACCTGGAGCCTCCACATTCCCTACCGACCCCAATCCTCGAATAAGGTAGAAAGGGTTAATGGCATTCTCAAAGATCATTTCACTAAACTCGCCGTCAAACTTAGACTTTTTTGGCCCAATCTCCTTCCATTGGCCCTCACCAAAATCCAGGCAGGCCCTAGAGCCTCTTTAGGCCTCAGCCCCTTTGAGCTACTCTATGTGAGCTCTTTCCTAATCAACCAAAACTTCCCAATCACCCTTCCTCCCCTAGCATCTTATCTACCTTACCTCACGCTTTTGCACAAACTCCTAAGGGAACACGCAGACTGCTACCTTACGACACCGTCCACAACCTCATCTCCAGCCGGACTGCAAACCAAATCAGCCATCGTTCCTCTTCAACCAGGTGACGCAGTTTTGCTTCAAATATTACATCCTCAGGTGCTACAGCCTCGCAGAACTGGACCCCATACAGTTATACTTACCACGCCAACAGCAGCCAAACTTCTGGGCCATTTCCGTTGGTACCATGTTTCCCGCCTTAAAAGAGCACCCATCTGGGATGCCCAACCCTGGACATCCACCATGCTGGGGCCCACCAAACTCAAAATTTTTCACTAACCCCTTGTTACTGCTACTACTCACTAATCTCTCTTAAGCCTCTATCCCAACCTACAGGTGGTGTTTCTATGCCAAGGAAACATACCAGCTGGGTGGAGTTTTCTTCTCTAACATCATAGCAGAAAAGGACTGTTCCCCCACAGGATGTGACCAGGAAATCACCCTCAATCTCAAAGATTTTAGAACTATATCCATCTCTTCTTGTTATGCCTGTATGGTTTGCTTCATATATGACCAATACCTTCCATACTGCAAAAGGAATCCCACTATGTATGGAGGATGCCCTTATAATAGCTGTAGAAGACATTTCCCTGAGCTCAGCTGGGGATATGCAATAAGAATCAACATCAAAGATCCCCGGACTCCAAAATGGGCCTTGGAGGTTGAAGGTAAAGTCTACACAGGGACAATAGTCAGCCATCCCAAGACTTTGCTTAGAATCTGGAGAGTTTATATTCAGGTGGCTCCTCAGGTTCACCTAACCATCCAGGAGCAGAAAAAGGAGATCCAATGCCAGATCGACACAGCTACTCAGCCAAATGCTAATCCTTTCTCATGGCTTACTCTGATATGTCAAGGTCTTCAACTTCTCAATCTCTTCAGAGTTAATAACATCTCAGATTGCTTTCTTTGTGCAGGTTTGTACTGGACCCCCCTAACAGTCGTTCCCATGCGTACCCCCCCTTAATACTTCCTCAAAGTCTCAAAGGACTCCCTATTCACCTTTGGAGGGAGTGCCTCTTTATTACAACTCCTCAGAAAACTTTGCATACTATTACACTTCCTCTAACTCAGTACCTTGCAAACGAACCATACAGGTCTCTTTTCTCATGTTTGCTCCTCCAGGATTCTTTTTCTGGTATAATGGTACTCTGACAAAATATTTAGGTCCCAATATGCCCTTTGCTTTCTGTGTATCCTCCAGTTTAGTTCCTCAATTGACTGTATATAGTGAAGCTCAATTAATCTGGCTTGTTCAAAATCCCATTCTTAGGGTGAAATGGGCTGTTTTCCTACTGGTGGTGGTCAGACTCTCCTTAGTCTCCTCACTCGTGGCCTCCAGGTTGGGGGTGGGAGGACTCGGTTATGCAGTCACTGCCACCCAAAAGTTAGAACAGCAACTCCAAGAGATGAAACTGGGTTGGTCAAAACTCTCCAGCATCTGAGCGAGAGACTTAAGCAACAACAATCAAATGACCCCTGACCAGGATGGCTAAACTCCACTCTTGCCAGCTAGCTGGCTGACCCCCATCCTCACTCCTATATTTGTGATAGGAGTCCTACTAATGATTGTTCCCTGTATTTTCAGGTTTGCCCAGAGCTGCGTGAGTGAGGTTGCCAGGTTGACATACAATCAAATGCTCCTGCACCCTTATAGTCACTTCCCCACTGACCCAGAGCCTGAACCTTTTTCCCACAATGCCCCCTAACATGCAGGAAGTAACCAGATGGACTCCGGTGCCCTATATCACCAAAAAGGTTGGGATGTCAGGTCAGACTTGGGTGACTACAGGGGAGGAAGCAGACAAAACACTCAGCAAGCCACTGCGAGCACAAAGAGCAAGGCAATGCGCCAGAAGCAACCAATCAGATGCAGACCTGCTGACCCTTACTTTCACCTGATCCACCTTTTCCTAGGCAGAACCCTTGGCTCCTTCCCCCATAGACCCTGAGCAGTCAAAGCCACATGCAGTTTTTCTGGCTCTCCCACCCCACCTTTCACCCCGGAGGGCTAGGGATCTCGTCCCAGGGGGCGCAAACTCTAATAAAGCTTAATTTGGCTACTTTTGTCTGAATCCAGTTTGTCCACCCACCAGAGAGTTTGCATTCCAATCACTGTAAGCTCACATTTGGTCCCAAACCCGCCCAGCAAGCTTACAGCTTCTCCAGTTGCTGTCCATACCACCTTGCTGCCAGTCTCGACTTCCCCTAGAAATCGGTGGAGGAGAATCCCTTCGCTCCTTGATCCCTGAGTGCCTACCGGTCGTGATCCTGAGTGACTCCTTGACTAAGACACATTACATCAGAGTAAGTCCAGGGGATTGGACTCTAGTAGACCAAGCCATAATTAGAACAGATTATTAGGATTGTGTGAGCTTATGTGTGTGATCTGAGCAAATAATAAAATCTCCTTATGAGAACCAATATTGACTGATTGGCTTGATCTATGCTCGCAACGGGCATTATTTGTACACAAATAAATAAACAATAGGTCTAATGTGAAAAAGGGGTGGCTAGGGATGTGGTTCAGAGGTAAAGTGCTCCTGTGTCCGATCCCACAAAAAAAGAAAACAACATCAACCTCAATAATAACTTTTAATGATAGTAATGATGATAGAGAATTTTTTGAAAGGCACATGACACTTCTAGCTTTTTACATTTCTTCATACTGTCTCCTCATTTGCCCCTTAAATTGCTCACCTCTCTGAATGATTATGGATCAACTTATTAAGTTCATTTACAAATGTCCCTAGTGATTACTGAATTGAAAATTAGTCGTATCAGCTGGTGTCTTTGGGTTAGGTTTAGACTGGCCCATGACCATAAACTCAGAAATGGGAGGTGGACACCTTTGCCAGATTCATATTTGTATAGGCATATCAGAAGGCATGCATTAAACTGTTGGAAGAGTCACAAATGGGAAAAAAACTGGAAAACAGAAGTTATGGGTCAGATGAAAGTTAAATAACTAAAAGTTATTAAGTTAATGAGATGTCTTTGGGACAGTACCTGGAAGGACAGAAATAAGGGTTCATATGATCATATGAACTTAAGTAAGTAAAGGCAACTTTGCTCAGAAATAATTACTCAATTGGTCCTGGGAATGAAAACTTGATAAGGGTACAAGTCTACAGCCTGGGCACTGGTTGTAGAGTCAACGAATTGGGATTCTTCTATGGTTTAACATTTCCAACAAAATACACATGGATTTAAACATAGAAGGCAAACATATGGCAACACATATTTCCTTGTTCCTAACCCAAACAAACCAGGATAAAGTCCCAAATGGATTAAGAACCCTGTGTGATCTTTCCCTGATAAGTTCAATACCTAGAAAAGAACAACTGCTGGGCATATGTAACATGTGAAGAATTAAACTGCATTTTAGAATAGTTTTATTTTGTTCTCCTCCCTAGAGGCCAAGAGGCAGAAATTAAATTAAAACCCATAGATCAAAAGCTTAACTTCCCTTTTAGAATTCATTCACAAATTAGTTAACGTTCCTGAGACCAGCCACTTTGTGGTTTTGTGACTTGCAAGTTAATGTCTTTCTTGGCCAATGCACCAGTTTCCTGCTGATCCTATCAGTGGGTCTCATTTGCAAATCTCAGCATCTAGGATGTCATAACAGCAAGAACCAGCAGACTGTCTCCAGTGGGAGAGGTGTGAGCTCCGTCAAAGGCTTGGTCTTCTCATCAGAAACGCTGTCACCACTTTTCTTCCCAAATGGGTTTCCCTCTGTCAATGTGGCCCTATGCCTGGTAAATCCGCATAATGAGACAGTTTTCATAAATCATATGTTATCAGCACATAGATTGTTTTGGCCTATAACCAGGACCATTATGTGTTTTGTTTCAGCTAAACTGAATATATAATACTAGTGAAATAAAAGGAAATCTTACTTTGTCTCAAGCTGACAAAAGAATTTAAAAGGGGGCTGAAGAAGTATGATCCCTGAGAGAGAGAATTTATTTGGGCGAGTCTATGAAACATATGTTTTTTTTTTCCATTAAGTTCTTGCATTCCAATATTCCACAGAAAATACATGGCAAGTGCCCAACCTTCCAGAATAATCCAGATTGGCTTGGGGGTCCAAAAGCAGAATGATAAATGAGCTAATTCCTTCCTGGCATCAGGCAGGAGGCAGTCTTATGGAATGCCAATAGGAAAGGATGGTGGCCTCAGTAAAGAGGCCATAGAAAAGAGTAAGAGGAAACTGGCTGTGTTAGCTGAAGGAGGAACTACAAGACTTGGAAGAGATTTAAAAGTTTCTGAGGCCCCTTTAGGGTTGAACCTGGAAGCCAGGTGAAAATTAAATACTAACTTGTCTGCTGGGGGCTCTCTACAAGGTGGATAGAGGGACCTAGAGATAAGAGGGTACAGTTACAGACAACAGTGGTAACCCATAACCCTACAACAGACAGACCACAAGCAACCACCAGTGCTGAAAAATTGAATAGTGGATGTTGCTAGTGTACAGGGCAAGACCCAAAGACACAATAGGATAATATAATTAAGCAAATGCCATTGAGAACAGAGAACTATAAAGGACTGGAAACCAAAGTCCAGGGCCCTTTCTTCCTGCAAAGAAATAACGTCATGTCGCTTATCCAGTCCACCTCACCAGTGGACTTGAGAAGAAAACACTACCCAAGTCACCAGGAAGGGAGAGAATAACCAAGAAGTGCTCAGTTACATGTAACAGGCAAGATAAGCCACATTTCTAAAGTTTCTCCCTGTCACCTTCCTGACTCTTCATCAGTAAAAGAAATAGGGCTCATCAAGAGATTCAGATCAGTTATTCAGAGATAAAAAGGTATGCACTCTCCTCTTGTCATGGGGTTATTATGTCAATTTCAAATAAGCTGTATTGGGGTTCTAAAAGGGACACTCCACTCCATCTCATAGCTGAGAATACTTGACTATTGCCTCTTCTCTGCTCGTGAGAAAATTCAGTTCAATAAATATGCCTCTTTCTACCCATATAGAGCAAAAGGAAATGACCTGTTCAATAAGTTTAAGAAGTTGTTACCTAAAAGTGGAGCAATGGAGATGTTACCTACATCCTATTCCTCAGTGTCATGCTACATAATTAAAATGACTCCACCACATCATATTAGTAAGAGACATAATGACAGAGGGGATGAAGCAAGGTAATGGCACTCCTGAGAGTCAGCATATTAATGGGACCTTTCAGCTTGATAATGTAATTAACGTTGTTAAATCCTACTCTCAGTAAAATTCCCATGAGCAGAAGCTTCAAGGACAATGTCCTTCTCAAGTAATTTCTCTAGCATCAAGAATTCACTTCAAAAACAGTGTTGATGGTATGTTCCAGATAAAAGATTTTAAAACACTGTTTCTAAAAAGGACTGAGCTGTCAAATATCAGATTCATATCACCAAGCCTGTGTGTTCACCTTATTTCTCTTTGTGAAAATAACTTCTCTCACAATCTTTCATTTTGTGTTTTTCAAGTTTTATATCACAAAATGCAAAGAATAGAAAGCCCAACAGAACCTTCCCTGTGGAATCACGTGTCTCTTTCAATGTATGCTCGATGTTAAACAAACACCTATATAAAATGGGATGTTATCTAAAAATCAAGTAGCATTGTCTAAATAGTATCTATGCATATTTGTGATGATATTTGCCTTTATGTAATGTTATCTAAAAGTCTAATTTTAAGGGGCTGGGGTTGTGGCTCTGGGGTTGAGAGCTCACCTAGCACACGTGAGGCCCTGGGTTCGATCCTCAGCACCACATAAAAATAAAATAAAGGTATTGTGTCACCTACAACTAAAATACATATTTTAAAAAAGTCTAATTTTAAATATTAATGGTTTACATGGGCACTTCCTAAATTTTAAATCCACTGGACCAATGTATACTATATTATTAGTCTGTAGGTTTTCTACAAAATTGACTTTCCACAAATTCTATCCAGTCATTTTTCTGAAATTCAGTGTTGTCACAGGATAGTTGAGACAGCAGAAATTACTGGGCCAGCTATGTAAACGTACAGTCATTTGCTAAACATGGAAACTGCTTACATCATCATTCAATATTCTCTGAATAATTACTATGTTCCAGGGAGTTTGGTGACACTTGGATGCCTACAGTCAAATGAGAGAAGTAAAACATTCCCATGAATAACTACCGTTAAAAGTTTCCGTATGAGGGGTAGAGCAGCTATGAAGATCTTGTAGATGACCTGAACAATATTGTCAAGCAACTGAATCTAATTGGCACTTATAGGATATTCTAAGCAACAGTAGCAAAAGACATGTTTTACTCAAGCTTACACAGAGCATTCATGAAGACTGACCGCATTCTTGGCCTTTAAACACATCTTAAGAAATTTTAAAGTACAGACACCATACAGAGTATGTTCTCTGAACACAATGAAATCAAACCAATAGCAAGAAGTTGAAGATCATCACTCTCTTTGGTGATCAGAAAAGGCATTGCAGATG
>JAJEJO010053129.1:452130-463358 GCA_020662805.1 Glaucomys volans | reverse complement strand
ATTAGCGTGGCTAAGGGTTTATCAATTTTGTTTATTTTTTCAAAGAACCAACTTTTTGTTTCGTCAATTTTTTGAATTGTTTCTTTTGTTTCAATTTCGTTGATTTCAGCTCTGATTTTGATTATTTCCTGTCTTCTACTACTTTTGGTGATGATCTGTTCCTCTTTTTCCAGGGCTTTGAGCTGTAATGTGAGGTCATTGATTTGTTGACTTTTCATTCTCTTATTAAATGCACTCCATGCAATGAATTTTCCTCTTAGCCCTGCTTTCATAGTATCCCAGAGATTTTGATATGTTGTATCTTTGTTCTCGTTGACCTCTAAGAATCTTTTAATTTCCCCCCTAATGTCTTCTGTTATCCATGTATCATTCAATAGCATATTATTTAATCTCCAGGTCTTGGAGTAGTTTCTGTTTCTAACTTTATCATTGATATCTAATTTCATTCCATTATGATCTGATAGTATACAAGGTAGTATCTCTATGTTTTTGTATTTGTTAAGAGTAGCTTTGTGGCATAACATATGGTCTATTTTAGAGAAGGACCCATGAGCTGCTGAGAAGAAAGTGTATTCGCTTTTTGATGGATGGAATATTCTATATATGTCCGTTAAGTCCAAATTAGCGATTGTGTCATTGAGTCCTATAGTTTCTTTGTTCAATTTTTGTTTGGAAGATCTGTCCAATGGTGAGAGAGGAGTGTTAAAGTCTCCGAGTATTATTGTGTTTTGGTCTATTTGATTCCTGAAATTGAGAAGGATCTGATTGATGTACATGGATGCACCATTGTTTGGTGCATAGATATTTATGATTGTTATGTCCTGTTGATTTATGCTTCCTTTAAGCAATATGAAATGTCCTTCTTTATCCCTTCTGACTAACTTTGGCTTGAAGTCTGCTTTATCTGATATGAGAATGGAAACTCCTACTTTTTTACTCAGTTCATGTGCATGGTATGTTATTTCCCAACCTTTCACCTTTAGTCTTTGGGCATGTTTTTCTATGAGATGAGTCTCTTGAAGGCAGCATATTGTTGGGTCTTTCTTTTTAACCCAGTCTGCCAGTCTATGTTTTTTTGATTGATGAGTTTAGGCCATTTACATTCAGGGTTATTATTGAGATGTGACTTGTATTTCCTGTCATTTTAGCTTTTTTAGGGTTTTTAGCTTAACTTTGTTTTTCCTTTGATTGACTCTTTCTTTAGGGTAGTTCCTCCCCATGATGACTGAGATTGTTATTTTTCATTTCTTCCTCTTCGAATATTTTGTTGGGAATGTTCTGTAGGGCAGGCTTTCTCTTTGTGAATTCTTTAAGCTTTTGTTTATCATGGAAGGATTTTATTTCATCATCAAATCTGAAGGTAAGTTTTGCTGGGTATAAGATTCTTGGTTGACATCCGTTTTCTTTCAGAGGTTGAAATATGTTGTTCCAGGCCCTTCTTGCTTTTAGGGTCTGGGCTGAGAAATCTGCTGATATTCGTATTGATTTCCCCCTGTAGGTAATCTGATGCTTTTCTCTCGCAGCCTTTAAAATTCTATCTTTGTTTTGTATGTTAGGTATTTTCATTATAATGTGCCTTGGTGTGGATCTGTTGTAATTCTGTGCATTTGGTGTCCTGTAAGCTTCTTGTAATTGATTTTCCATCTCATTCATCATATTAGGGAAATTTTCTGATAATATTTCCTTGAATAGATTATTCATACCCTTGGTTTGTATCTCTGTGCCTTCCTCAATCCCAATTACTCTTAAATTTGGTCTTTTCATGATGTCCCATATTTCTTGGAGGTTTTGTTCATGATTCCTAACCATCTTCTCTGTTTGTTCGACTTTGTTTTCAAGATTAAATATTTTGTCTTCATTGTCTGAGGTTCTGTCTTCCAAGTGATCCATTCTGTTAATTATGCTTTCTATTGAGTTTTTAACTTGGTTTATTGTTTCCTTCATTTCCTTGTTTCCTTCAAGAATTTCTGTTTGTTTTTTTCTCAGAATTTATATCTCTTTATTGAAGTGATTTTTTGCTTCCTGCAATTGCTCTATTAGCTGATTATTCATAGCCTGAATCTGCTCTCTCGTCACATCATTCTCTTCTCAGATCATTTTAATTATGAAGATTCTGAACTCCCTTTCTGTCATTCCTTCTACCATGCTGTCTTTGGGTTCTCTTGATATATCATCTAGGTTTGATTGGGACACTTTCTTCCCGTGTTTTCTCATGGTGCTCGTGTATCTTCCCCTCTAATAGTATGAATCAGTGGGATTACAATTTCCCTGTGAAGACTTAAAGTGTCCCTGCAGATTTCCAGTAACTCACCTGTTGCTTGAGAGGTGCTTGATCAAGCGGTGACCCAAGAAAGGTGCTGTCCCACTACCTCCAGTTTGGGAATGATCAATGCTTCTGGGCAGAGGCAGCCTAGTGTTGATAGACAATTAGATACAGCAAGGTGGTAGACTCCGGGCCTGGGTGTGGACCTGGGCACTAGACCAAGATGGGGTGGTGTCACAGAACTGTGCTCAGTGATGGAGACACTGGGCTTGAGGGCCCAGGCTGGCCTGAACTCCTCTCTGGGGGCTCAGGCAGTGGCAGGTGGTTGCTCTCTCCTGGGGACACTGTAAGATGGTGCCAAGGGCCCTAAGCTCCCCGCTGGAGTCAGTGACCCCAGCGGCTCCCGGCCAGACCTTTCCAGAAGCTGCAGGAGGCCCCAGGCAGCCAGAGATGGGCCCTCTCTGCCAGGGAAGCTGCAAAATGGCGCCGAGGAGTCCCAACTCCCCGCTGGAGTCAGCAATCTCAGAGGCTCCTGGCCAGACCTCTCCAGAAGCCGCGGGAGGCCCCAAGTAGCCTGAGATGGTCAATCTCCACCTGGGAGGTTGCTGGCTGGTGCCGGAGCCTGGCCAGTGACTCTAAGGCCACTGCTGTGGACCCGCACTCACTTGCTGGCTGGCGCAGACCCAGGTCGGTGACTCCGAAGCAGCTGCAGGGTCCGGCGCTCCCGGGTGGTAGCTGCCCACAGCCGGGCCGAGTCCAGCCCAGCAGAGTTGGTTCCAGAGCGGCAACTGGGGACCCCTTATATGTGATTTGAATACAAAATCTCATTGAGAGCCATATTCCTGCTGTTTGAATCCCGAGCAAGTAGGAATCCATGGAGCAAGTAGGAATGCAGCCTTCCTCTAGCCCGCCATCTTGAATCTCCCCCTAGCCCACCATCTTGAATCTCCCCACTAGTTTCTTAAGTGCTGTGAACACCTTAAAGGAGGCAGAACCTCAAAGGGCACAATGGATCCTTTTGCTTTTGGACATGTTGTGATATTCCAGAGCTGTGGTGATGTGGAATCCTATTTCCTTCTAGTGGAAAATTGTGTTCAAGGTCAAAGTCTTCATGCATGGGCCATGGAAGAGTTGGGGTGGACAAGGGTTGCTAGGCTACTTCCCATGTGACAGAATAGTTGCTAGCTAAAACTCTTCAAGTTGGGATGAGAATCAACCTGGTCTGGGAGGAAGAAGGGTGAGGGTGATGGATGGAGTAGAGGAAGGAGGAAGTGGCATAAAGGAGAGTAGAAGCCAATTAGTATCCAGAGGGGACCTGACCTTTGAGCTTGACCTTTACTGCTTTGTGTATTGAAGGCCTTCAGCCCAGATTTTCCTGGGCTACATGATTTTTGAGTAGGCAGATATGATTGGGCTTCCCCCCTGTCACTGCCCTCCCAGATGGTTAAATTCAATGAAGACACATTTTTAGAAAAACATGAGAGGTGGAAAAGTGAAGCAGGAGCAGGTGATGACACTGTTTTTGGAGCAGTTGAGCAGCACCAAGAGGATCTTAAAAGGTATCTGGAAGGACATGGCAAGAGGACATGTGTGGCCAATAGAGACAGAGCAAGAATGCTGCAAAGGGAGATACAAGGTGATGAGGGAGCCCTGGGAAAGCAGGAGAGGTGGGTGCAGTGTCAGCACTGTCTGTGGAGAGCTACTCACAAGTGGGTCCATGGAGGTCATTCTTCCTAGGAGCCCAGAAAGACATAAGTTCCTGAGTCACTCTTGGTCTTCTGTGCCCTTGGAGTCTTGCTACAGACTGAGTTGAGTCCTGGCTTAACTGACTAACTTAGGGATGGTCACGGGGAAATGGCCAGTGACCTGCTGGTTCTGAGTTCCTTCTCCCATTCCCCAATTCCCTCCAGGGCAAATTATTGCAGGGTCAGCCCCTTTGATCAGAGTTGTGTCAGCAACTATTTAACACTTTGTACACCACTGGGACCCAGGTGATTTCATAAACCAGAGGCTCAAGTGGTAGACCCTAGGCTGGTGGGGTGAGGTGAAGCTGGGTCTTATTTCCTGGTCCCTTACCCCAGCTCCCAGGCCCTGTTACCCACTGTTCCTTTCCTCGGGGGTTTTCTCCAGAGCACTCTGAGGGTCTCTGGGAACTTCCTCTTCCTTTTCTTTCTTCCTTTTCCTTCTTCCTTCCTTTTCTTGCCCCAAGAACTGCAGCTTGAATGGGGCTCCTGGATGAGAGTCCTGGGCTCTGTGCTTTCCAAGCTGAGGTGTGACTTTTTTCAGGGAGACCAGGCCAAGATGGGTAGTGACCCCTTACATTTTGACTGTCTCTCCCTAGGTATATGTCTGAAGCAATCTGGCTACAGAGAGAGGAGGAACCAAGTGGAATCTCATGCAGGCCCTGCACTCCCTGAGATACTCCTCTGCACACCATCTGACAGACCTCCCTGGGCCATCTCCAACTCTGTTTCTACACATGTGGGCAGGCCCCCCCCCCCCCCCCGGGGAGTGACAAGGGTGAAGCTTTCGAGGAGGTGAAGAGTAGCAGTTGTGCAGTGGGATAGGGGTGTCTGTGGATTACACATATGTTGGGGGAAGCCCCTGAGGTGGGGCTGGCCCTGAGGCTGAAACACTTGTAGCTTAAGGAGCAGGTATGGACCTGGAGGGTACAGGGTCCAGGTCACAGGGCTTCAGAGCACACCCAGGTGTTCCTGAATAGACAAAGAAAAAAGATTGCACTGCTAGCTTTCTTGTTGGCCTTGGACCAGTCCCTTACCTTTCTGGGCCTCAGTTTCCTCAGTTATTAATGAGGACTGATACTAGTTCAGTAGTTTATAATATAAAGGAGATTCTTTCTTAATGGAAGTTTTTACTTAAAGTCCCATGTGAAACATATGAAGAGGAAATTTGGAGTGCAGTGATGTGGGTAACACATAGTGCCCCCCAAGGGTCCTTGCAGTGACTTATGGTACCAACCCTGTCCTTTGTCCTGCCTCCAGGGGCCCAGTGACCTGACTGTGAGATGCAGGGTGGAGGTTAAGGAGAGCTGCCTATCCTGAATTTGTGTTTAGTTTCCCATCAGCCCAGTGCTCAGCGGGAAGTTGACAGGGGAGACTCAGCCTTCCATTTACCACTTCACACCCTCAGATGCCAGGATGTGCAACTTGAGTTCATTTCCTGAGCCCCAAATGGAGGACTCTCTTGCCTGAACCCTCGCTCACTCATCTTTTAGGAGATCAAAGACCCCCATACCTGTTATATGCTCTTAAATACTTTTTGCTGCTTCCTACAGCTGCTCTGAATGTCTGTTCAAGGTTCAGTGAAGCATTTTTCCTCGGGGTGTGGGGAGACTCTGAGACAAATCTCTCCTGGAAGGGAAGAGCATTGCTTTCTGGAGACCAAAGCTCAGGAACCAACAGTGTCTGGCTCCTTGACATTGGGTAAGGCATCTAGCATTTCTCTCATCTTTAAAATGTAGCAACAGTAATGATCACAGTGATTGACCTGGCAGGCTTTCTGGGAAAGCCTGGAGATGAGAAGAGAGAAAACCCACCAGACTGGATAATACCAAGTCCACTTTAAATTATTCCACAAAATAGGGAACTTATTTATTATTAGTTCTAATAGGACAGTATATTAGTCAGAAATTACAAAGTTTCGGTTAGACATGAGTTTAGGTTCCACAGATAGAATGTATAGTAGCTGCAGTAAATTTATTACTTACTTGAAAACTAATAATAGAATTTGGTACAAGGGTGCACATCTGTAACCCCAGCTACTCAGGAGGCTGAGGCAGGAGAATCACAAGAGAATTGTTTTGCTTTTCAAAATTTTGCATCCTCAAAAGTTCTGAGGGTGTAGGTCAATGATAAAGTACCCCTGGATTTAATCCTCACCATGAAAAAGAAAAGGAAATTTGACAATAGGTTTTGTGGGATTTTTGGTTGTGTGAAATGGAGTCCCTCTATGTTGGGCAGCCCAGTTGTGAACTCCTGAGCTCAAGCAATCCTCCTATATTAACATTGCCAATACCATTGCCCACTCCTTTTAATGCTCGTATGCAATATAACATATAGGTTCACTTGGAAGAAATTGTAAATACTTCTGAAATTTGTATTCATCAAGATGTTCATGTGGGAATGATCTTAGGTTCTTGCCTCCTTCCAGTCTGCCATCCAATGCAGGAAATAACCAATATGACCATGTTTTCCACCATTAAGAAAAACAACTCTTATAAGGATTCACATAATTGGGGTACTCCCCAATTCACAAAGCCTATTAATACAATGGAGTTACTTACTCCCATTGTCACCTTTAATAATAATGACATCTGTACAGAGATTCAAAATTGTGCTACTAACTGTGGACATTTTGGCCACCCTTCCTTTAACTACACTAATACTGAGCCAATTAGCTATGGAAATGGACATATTCCCTTGCCACCTGGCTGATTTTTCTCCTGTGGGTCATATACCTTTAATTATATCCCAGCCAATATGTCTCATGGTACCCATATTTGTCTTAGTTGTTTAACAATTTTTCTTCCCTCTCACAATGAACTTATAAGACATCACCCAGCACAACTAATTCAAAGAACCTATGGAACACCCAGGATTATCATGCTGTGGAACACCCAGGATTATCATGCTTGGGCAGCACACTCTCAAGTGATACCCCTGCCCATGGGGCAATGTCTCAGGAGAGTCTCACCCCATCCCCTCATCTCTCCCTTCTTCTGCATTGTGCAGTTTCTGACTGGACCACCCCTCATAGGCAATTGCATTTCACACTTCTTTGTTCATTAGCTTCCCCCCTGTATAAAAGACATGTATTTCTGCATTAAAGCTGAGACTACATCCCAGAATCTGTATCCTGGAGTCTATTGTTCCTCTGTCACCTTACCCCCTCTGAGGGAAAAATTCCATGTTCCACAACAGTCACTTCCCATTCTCCCCTCTTCCGAGATCCTTGCAACCATTACTTTACTGCATTTGCACATTATGGACATTTTCAAGTTTATGGAATATGGTAATGAGGCCTTTTATCTGGCTTCTTTCTCTTAACATGTCTTCAAGATTCATCTGCATGAAAACATATATCATTATTTCTTTTTATGGTAGAATAACATTCCATTATATAGATAGATTTGGACATTTAGATTTCTGCTTTGAGGCTAATATGAACAATGGTGTTATAAACATTTATCTAGAAGGTTTTTGTATCTGGAATGACAGTGAAGCTCAGTGATAGAGTGAGTGCTCAGCATGCATGAGGTCTGGGTAAAATCCCCAGCACCAGCAAAAGGTTTGTATGTGTCTAGGGGTGTGGCTCAGTGGTAGAGGGCTTGCCTAGCAGGAGAGAGGCCTTGGTTTCTATCCTCAGCCACACATTAAAAAATAACACAACATTTTCTGTATTTGATTCTATTTAAAATTTCAATTCACCCAGATTGTACTGTGGAACAGGGTCTATTGCTTTTCCTTCCAAAACAGAACTTATTTCTCTTAACCTTCATGTTCTATAATTCCACTGAACAAAATTTAGAGTGGTTTTTTAATCCTGATTGAATTTACTGAGCTTTTCTAATTTGGTTCCTTTTGTGGTGCTGGGGATGGACTCCAAGGCCTTAGGCATGCTAGGCAAGTGTTTTACCACTGAACTACAACCCTAGCCCTAAGCCTTTCAATCTGAAGATTCATACTTTTCAGTTTCCCTCCCATCATCTCCTAATAAACCAATGAGATAGAAGTTAGAACTTTAAGCTCTTCTTTAAAGTGAAAGAAGAAAAGACACCTTGCAAGTAATCTGAGTACAGAACCCTAAATTTTCATATTCTATTTCAGATATTTTATAATTGTCTTGTACAACTGTAACTCAGTATTCATCTGTACTACAGTAAATAGTGATGGTCATTAAAAGCATTCAACTTCACTCAGGTATGATGGGACATACTTGTAATCCCAGCTCTTCAAGAGGTTGAGGCAGGAGAATGCCAAGTTCAAGACCAGCCTGGGAAAGACCATGTCCTAAAAAAAGAAAAAATAAGGACTGGGCAATGCTTGCCTACCATGAACCAGGTCCTTGATTTCAGGACCACTAGAGGGGAAAAAAACCAGCACTCAACTTGGATTTTTAAGGAGTAATTTTTTTATGCTCATTTCATCAATTTTTGCAGTATTGACTAAAATTATGAAACTTCAATAAGCTTCCCATAAGAACCCACTCAACAAATATGTAAATTAACTGAAAGGAGTGGGAGTGTGAGAGTTATGGTAGAGACAGCATTTAGCATCCCATGGAACTCAATTCTGGCTAATACTACAGAAGTCAGTTAAGAGAGTATCTACTATGCCTACTGCCCTACACTGTTTCATATTCTACTTGCTTTATTAATCCTGATTACTCAGGTTCACCATTTCTATGGGGCAAATATGTCTCTCTTGCTGTGTTGACTTTTTTCAGATTGATAAGTTTGTGAGCTCACCTCTATTTGGGTACTTGCTGAGGATAAGGAACTGTGATGTGCAGTAGCTGGTGCTCTGCCCTGAACTACTTTCAGTGGGAGTGGTGATGCTTGCCAGGTGTTATGGGGGCGGGGGGGGGGGGGGAGATGGACGAATGTCCTAAATCCTGTTCTATGGATTTTTTTTAATTTGACAGCAGCTGTTCTCTTTGCCAATATGTGGTACAGGAAGAAATTTTCCAATTATTCAGTCTTTTACTATGGGTCTTCCCTTTCATCTACTCGAGGAAATGAGCACCTTCAGTATTCCACCATTTCCCTGCAATGATTTCCTTTTGCCCCTCTGGACCATCCCTTTATTTTCTGCCTGGGGAAGCTTCTGAATTTCTCTTCCACCAAAATTCTCATTTTTGAGCATGGAGATACGTTGCGCTTTGAAAACATTTTCCATAATTTCTATAAAGAGAAGGTTCCATGTGTTTAACTTTATCCTCTTAAACCTGGAACTCTTATGGGTTTCTGACAAATATTCTTTACTAAGTGAAGGGAAGTGAGAGCCATTTCCTTTGATCCGACTTGTTGTTGGTACTGCCCTAGGGATTGAAACCAGGGGTGTTTTACCACTGAGCTACATCCCAGTCATTTTAATATTTTATTTTGAGACAGGGTCTGGCTAAGTTGTGGAGACTAGCCTCAAACTTGCAATTCTCCTGTCTGTCACCCTCTCAATTTTCTGGGATCACAGGTGTGTGCCACAATACCCAGTTATTTCTAGTTTTTGGAAAAATTTAAACTCAAAATTTAAACTGAGTCTTATTAATAGGCTTTTCAAGACTTACTAAATGCCATGATTTTTCTCCTTTAGTCTACTGAAATAATAAGTTACATTCTATGTCACTAAATGGATAATCTGTAAGAATTCCTATTTTCTTAGGTAATGGAAATTTAGTTTTACTATATACCATATTCATATTTGGAAATATTATATTTATCAAAGTTGATTGGTGTTTTTCTTAGGTTGAAGTATGATTCTGTTAACCTTTTATTAAGAAAATTCATTTTTATTTCAGGACAGTAAAAACAAAAGAAACAGTCCATGTAAAGATTTGCTGCCATGCCTGGTGGCATAATCCTGTGATTCCAGTGACTCAGGAGGCCGAGGAAAGATGATTTTTTAGTTCAAGGCCAAAGTCAGCAACTTGGGGAGACCTTGTCTCAAAATGAAAAATAAAAAGGGATGAGATGTAGCTCAGTGGTAAAGCACCTCTGGATTGAATCCCCAGTACCTAAATTAAAAAAATGATTTGTTAGCCCTCTACTTCATATGTCTTTTGTTTATTTTAGAAACAATTAAATCAAACCATTTTTAAACTTGCTATTTTAATGATGTATAAACATCTTTCAATATGAAAATACAAATTAAGCTTAATTATTTAGTGATGCTGGGTATTGAACCAGGGTCTAATACATGTGTTGCACTCCCTTTACCACTTAGCTACAATCCCAGGCCTAAAAATATTTTTAACAGTTGCATAATATAGTTTCCTGAATGTGCCTAAATTTATGCTTCAATAGAAACCTGTTGTTTTAGTTGCTAATGTAAGTTTATATGAGTATTACTAACATAATACAAATAATACACTCATATAAACATATTAGTACTCTTTTTTTTTTTAAGCCTCAATCTCTTTATGCAACACATATCTTAGAAACTGCATTTTTCTTTCTCCTCACTGTGTACATTTGTCTTGAACACTGTCTCAGATTCTTGCAGTTTTGTTTTGGTTAGGATTTTTTTTTTTATTTACTTATTGATTCATTGAACACAAATGGAGTACAGCTATTGTTTCACTGGTTGTACACAAAGTAGAGTCACACCATCTGTGCGTTCATGCATGTACACAGGGCAATGGTATCTGTCACACATTCTGTTATTATTTTTACCTCCCACCCTGCCCCCACCCCTCCCTTCCATCTATGCTATCTATCCTTCCTCCATTCTTGCCACCCTTCCCCCCCCCCATTATGCATCATCATTCATTTATCAGAGAGACCATTCGGCCTTTGGATTTTGGGGATTGGCTGATCTCACTTAGCATAACAGTCTCCAACATCATCCACTTACCTACAAATGCCATAATTTTATTCTTCTTTATGGCTGAGTAATATTCCATTGTGTATATATACCACAGTTTCTTTATCCATTCATCTACTGAAGGGCATCTAGGTTGATAGTCTAGCTATTGTGAATTGAGCAGCTATGAACATTGATGTGGCTGCATCACTGTAGTAATCTGATTTTAAGTCCTTTGGGTATAAGCCAAGGAGTGGGAGAGCAGGGTCAAATGGTGGATCCATTCCAAGTTTTCTAAGGAATCTCCACACTGCTTTCCAGAGTGGTTGCACCAACTTGTACTCCCACCAGCAATGTATGAGTGTACCCTTTTCCCCACATCCTCGCCAACACCTGTTGTTGCCTGTGTTCTTAATAAAAGACAT
>JAJEJO010053129.1:433934-451730 GCA_020662805.1 Glaucomys volans | reverse complement strand
TTGAGGTTAATGTGAATGGGGTAGTTTTCCTAATTTCTCTCTCAGAGGATGCATCACTTATGAATAAAAATGCATTAGATTTATGAGCATTAATTTTATATCCGGCTACTTTACTGAATTCATTAATGAGTTCCAGAGGTTTTCTGGTGGAATTCTTAGGATCTTCTAAATAGAGAATCATGTCATCAGCAAATAGGGATAGTTTGATCTCTTCTTTTCCTATTCATATTCCTCTAATTTCTTTGGTCTGTCTAATTGCTCTGGCTAGAGTTTCAAGAACAATGTTGAATAGTAGTGGCAAAAGAAGGCATCCCTGCCTTGTTCCAGTTCTCAGGGGGAATGCTTTCAATTTTTCTCCATTTAGAATGATGTTACCTGTGGGCTTAGCATAGATAGCCTTTACAATGTTAAGGAATGTCCCCACTATCCCTATTTATTCTAGTGTTTTGAGCATGAGTGGGTGCTGTATTTTATCAAATGCTTTCTCTGCATCTATTGAAATAATCATGTGGTTCTTGACTTTAAGTCTGTTGATGTGGTGAATTACGTTTATTGATTTCCGGATGTTAAACAAACCTTGCATCCCCGGGATAAAACCCACTTGATCATGGTGCACTATCTTTTTAATATGCTTTTGTATGCGGTTCACTAAAATTTTGTTAAGAATTTTTGCATCTATGTTCATTAGAAATATGGGTGTGAAATTTTCTTTCTTTGATGTGTCCTTCTCTGGTTTTGGTATCAGGGTGATATTAGCTTCATAGAATGAGTTTGGAAGGGTTCCCTCCTCTTCTATTTCATGAAATACTTTGAGGAGTATTGGTATGAGCTCTTCTTTGAAGGTCTTGCAGAACTCGGCTGTGAATCCATCTGGTCCCGGACTTTTCTTTGTTGGTAGGCTTTTGATGACTTCCTCTATTTCATTGCTTGAAATTGATCTATTTAAGTTGTGTATGTCCTCCAGATTCAGTTTGGGTGGCTCATATGCCTCTAGGAACCTGTTGATGTCTTCCAGGTTTTCTGTTTTGTTGGAGTATAAATTTTCAAAGTAGCTTCTTATTATGTTTTGTATTTCAATTGTGTCTGTTGTAATATTTCCATTTCCATCATGAATTTTAGTAATTTGGAGTTTCTCTCTCCTTCTTTTCATTAGCGTGGCTAAGGGTTTATCAATTTTGTTTATTTTTTCAAAGAACCAACTTTTTGTTTCGTCAATTTTTTGAATTGTTTCTTTTGTTTCAATTTCGTTGATTTCAGCTCTGATTTTGATTATTTCCTGTCTTCTACTACTTTTGGGGGTGTTCTGTTCCTCTTTTTCCAGGACTTTGAGCTGTAATGTGAGGTCATTGATTTGTTGACTTTTCATTCTCTTATTAAATGCACTCCATGCAATGAATTTTCCTCTTAGCCCTGCTTTCATAGTATCCCAGAGATTTTGATATGTTGTATCTTTGTTCTCATTGACCTCTAAGAATCTTTTAATTTCCCCCCAATGTCTTCTGTTATCCATGTATCATTCAATAACATATTTAATCTCCAGGTCTTAGAGTAGTTTCTGTTTCTAACTTTATCATTGATATCTAATTTCATTCCATTATGATCTGATAGTATACACGGTATTATCTCTATGTTTTTGTATTTGTTAAGAGTAGTTTTGTGGCATAACATATGGTCTATTTTAGAGAAGGACCCATGAGCTGCTGAGAAGAAAGTGTATTTGCTTTTTGATGGATGGAATATTCTATATATGTCTGTTAAGTCCAAATTAGCAATTGTGTCATTGAGTCCTATGGTTTCTTTGTTCAATTTTTGCTTGGAGGATCTGTCCAGCGGTGAGAGAGGTGTGTTAAAGTCTCCGAGTATTATTGTGTTTTGGTCTATTTGATTCCAGATGTTTGAGAGATGCTTGATCAAGTGGTGACCCAAGATAGCTGCTGTCTCACAACTTCCAGGTTGGGAATGATCAATGCTTCTGGGCAGAGGCAACCAGGAGATGCAGCACCGTGGCCCTGGAGCTGCAGCGCTGTGTCCCCGCAGAAAGGGCTGAGCTTAGGTCCGAGGGCTCAGACAGCTGAAGATGGTGTCTCTCCACCAGGGAAGCTATAGAATGGCGCTGACCAGGCCCAAATTCCCCGCTGGAGCCGGCAAGCAGCTCCGCTCCCAGCCAAATCTCACCTGGAACCACAGCACCGTGTCCCCGCAGGAAGGGGTGGGCTTAGGTCCGATGGCTCAGACAGCTCAAGATGGAGTCTCTCCGCCAGGGAAGCTGTAGAATGGCCTAGTACTCTTTTATATCTAGGATAAATTTCAAGTAGGGGGATGCATCAAGGACTGCTAACTACCATTTTGTCCTCTAAAAATGTTCATGCAAATTTACTGCCCATGTAAACTTTGACAAGAGAAGGCTTTTAAAGACACGATATAAAAATTAGAAACCATAAAGTCAAGCACAAATATACTTTACTATGTTAGAAATGAAATTTTCTGTGAAACAAAACCAAAAATAATTTGGGATATTGAAGACTTTTACCCTTTGGAGGCACAATCCTTATGATGTTTACAATTAGAAATTAATTTAGCATCTTTACAACTAAAATGATGCTGTGGTTCATGAAGGGAAAAATCAGTATATGCTACTGGATGCAGTGGTGCCCTCAACTACTTGGGAGTCTGAGGCAGAGGGATTCCAAGTTTAAGATGAGCCTGGGCAATTCAACAAGACTCTGTGTCAAAATAAAAATAGAAAGGGCTTGGATATAGCTCAGTAGTTGAGCATCCCTGGGTTCAATTCCCAGTATCTGGGGTGGGGAGGGGAAGTGAAGTCAGGGTATCCTGTTTGTTGTCAAACTCTTAAGAACCAGCAAAGTGGCTGGTACGTAGGACCTTCTTATCAATTAAATAAATAAAATAGGACATTCTAATAGAAAAACAGACACAGAAAAACCATGCACAAACAAAAAAAAGTTCAACACATAAAAAGATGTCCAAACTTAAAAATGCCAAATTAAAACTCTCATGTGTTCTATAGACTGGAAAAGTTAACTGGTTGAATGTCTGGGAAGGTAATTTCACAATTCTTTTAAAATTGTAAGGTGACTATTCTTTCACCAGCAATTCTAATACTAGGATTTTAACTTACAGAAACAAATGTGTAAGTATCAAGAATTTCATTGCATTGTTATAGAAGACACAATTGGAAAACAATGTCCACCAAGCAATCAAGGATTCATGAGGCCATTTGGGGAGCTCTACATAATACAGCAATACAAAAGGTCTCAAGAAAAATATCCAAGTGGTAAAAGGGAAAGAACTGTGTGGGAGGGAAAAACAGGACTCTTCTAAGAAAAGTTAATGGACAGCAAGTGTGGGCCCGAGGTTGGGGGAGAATAAAGGAAGAGTGCATACCACAAAGGCAGACTGAAAGCTGTTCATCATCCACTGGAGATGCTTTTGGATTGTTCTTCCCACCTCCCAGCTGATTTTCTGCTTTGAGGTCACTGCACGCCAGGGGAGCTTCCAGTGGACTTTTACAGTAAGGGTGGTCCAGCAACTTAGAACTAAGAATGTTCTGCTTGAAAGATCCATCCTCCTCCATCTGGTAGGAGTTCTCATTGTGAACTGTCTCTTCAGACACTGGCCCATTTACACTATTCACAGATTTATCTGCTCCAGTCACTGATGGCTTTACTCTGTCATCACTGACAGTGCTTGTCTGATGTGCCTGATCCAGAGTCATAATTTCGTTCTCAGTTTCTGAAGTGAATGTTTTACTAGAATTATGGTCCAATAAGGGCACATCATGAATCAGCTCTGTATACTGCCACTTAGGAGACAAACAAGGTGATTGGTAGCAAGTGTATGTGGCACTGCCATTCTGTTGGTCATGAAATGCTTCATCTAAATTAAGCTCCTTGTCCAAGAAAGGGCTTTCTTTAGGGAAGCCATCAGGCATATGGGAGTTCTTTCCCTTCACCACAACATTGCTGTCCATATCTGGGAAGTGTGGCTGATGCTGAGAAGAAGGGTCTTTAGGTTCTGGGGAATGAAATGGGCTGCAACTGCCACCCTCAGTATTATCCCTAAGGGTCTCCTGGTGGGCTTTTCTTTGCATCTCATTCTGAAGTGTTGGGATCTCAGAATTCTAGACTGAAATCTAATCTTGGATACTTTCTCATACATCATCAGAGGAGACACTTTTATTCTTTGATGTTAAGCTGAAACTTTTTTGGGGTCCCTGATGCCTGTGGTGCTCTAGCCCTGGGTAGAAGCCAAAACAAATGTACATTCTCTTATAATTGCTCAAGGTGACCACAATCTTGCCACTCTCACCTGAACTTTGGCTTTCCCTAATAAACATGGGAAACTCAGAAGTCTGGCTCTGTCCTACATCTAATGACTATTGGTCTGACCTAATGCTCTACTTGCTGGCAAGCCAGAGACTGCCTTCAAGAGACTGTCTCTCCACAGTATTCATGGTTCAAGTTCTTTGCTGATGATAGGACCTTAACTGGTTGGAATTTTAGGAGACTCCTTGAAGAAGAAATGTTTTGTGTCCTTTTCACTTTAGAGGACAAGTACTAGCAATTTAAGTAGCCACACTGGATTTGGTCTTAGCACAAAAGAATTCATCCTGAATCTATGGTTTTTGGATTTGAAGAGCTTTCTTTCTACACTGGAAATGACTTACCTGTCTATTCCAAGTAAGTGGCCATCCCAACTTAGTATTCAGAATGCATAAGTGTTGGTAAAAGTAGAATTTTTTAAAGCCTCCAAACCCAGTATACCATTCCTCAGAAAAGGATAAGTGAATTCCTTTCCTCTATAGAATTTTCCTCTGTTTTTTTTTTTTTTCATTTTTCTGATGCATCCTGAGATCTGGATGAAGCTACAAAGAAGAAAATGTAAAGAAATGCTACATATCAATCTAAAGATAAGGTCATGAAGGCATTCACAGAAATCTAGGCAACAAATTATAAATAACAGCATATGTATTTCAATTTAGGGTAACTTAACAATGAAATCCTACCTGAAGAAGGTTTAATCACAGTGAAAATTGGGGAAGAGGGAAGACATGAGCACTCTAATAAGACCCGATTTGCCATACAACTGCCTTTGGTAGAAACCAATTTCAAATAATTCTTTCTCATGATGGAGTCACAGGGCAGGGAGTCAGAATAGAATTCCTAAGTGTTGGCTCTGGTTCTCATTAACTAAGTTAAATTAAGCAAGTCATCCAAATTTTGTGTTCTCATTCATATAATGAAGAACAGAGAAGGGAAAGAGAACCAAATACCAATTAAGACTATTTCCTTATCATTTTTATTTGTTTTTCTGTCACACTGGGGACTGAATCCAGGGTCTTGCACAAGTCAGGTAAGTGTTCCACCACTAAGCTACATCCCCAGTCCTCATATCTATTTATTCATAACTTGTCCATAGTAACAACTTGTTTCACACAGCAAAATTTTAAAAGGGGAAGAACCTTGGCTCTGTAGAGTCACCCACAGATAGATACTCCATTGATACATGACATAAGTATTTCAAGAGAGAGAACAGTCTCCTCCTTGCCAGTTAGTCAAAGACTCTCTGAGTGGCTATGCAGGAAAAGGATTCCATCAGGGGCTCACACCCAGCTATTCTGTCAGGTGGATATAATGGACAGGAAGCAACACAAAGATACACACATGAACTTCATCAACACAATGATAAGAGATGGGAGATAGAAATGCATTGAAATTAAAAGCAAACATAATTTACTCTCAATTTAGTAAGATATAATATTATTGAAAGTTTTAGGTATCAGCCACTACAAGTGGAGTGAAAGATATACTAGACAATGAATAGAAACCAGTATCTAATTTCAGCTTGCTAACAATTTATGAAAATTTTCCCCATCCAGGGGGTGGGGGAGAGAATTTCCTTACTGTATATCAGTTTTCTATGAACAATAATGGAATGATGAACATATGTATCTCAGTTCTTTTTCCTAATCTCTTTGAGGTGAGAGAAATTGCTTTTTTTTCCTCCCCCAAAACTCAGGATCAAACCCATAGCCTTTTTCAGGACCTCATGCTTGCTGGGCATAAAGCTACCAAACACCTACATCCACAGAATGGAAGTTGAATTTTTTAAAAAGCAAATACCCTCACAGAGAAAGACAAGAAAGAGGAGATAAAAACAGCAAAATTTTAAAGATGCAAGCAGATGAATGAGTAACAGCAGACCCAGCATCACAAAAGAGCTAAAATCTAAGCCAGTGGTAGGGGAGGCCAAGAAGCAAGCTACAGTTCAGAAAGGCTTAAAATCAGAAGCAACAATTAGGATGAAAACCAGGAGTATGTGTGGTTCTGAAAAAGGAATACTTGGTTGAGAATCTAAAACAGCAGGTGTGAATCTGGGTGCACTGGCACAAGCTTGTGATGCCCATGACTCAGGAAGCTAAGGCAGGAGGATCCCAAGTTTGAGGTCAACCTCAAAAATTTAGCAAGACCCTGCCTCAAAATGTAAAAAAATTAAAAAGGCTGGTGATATAGTTTAGTGATAGAGTGACCTGTGTTCAATACCACCAATGCGGGTGGGGGGGGGCGGGAAGGGTGGCTAGAATGGAGGAATGATGGATAGCATGGAGGGAAGGGAGGGGTGGGGTCGGGGTGGGGGGTTAAGAATAATAACAGAATGTGTGACAGACATCATTGTCCTGTGTACATGTATGAATGTACAGATGGTGTGACTCTACTTTGTGTACAACCAGAGAAACAATAGCTGTACTCCATTTGTGTTCAATGAATCAATAAGTAAATAAAATAAATAAATAAATAAATAAATAAATAAATTAAATAAAGGATATTAGAAAAAAAAATACCACCAATCCACAGCACTTGGATCCCCACATCTCTTTCTCTTACCCTGGCAAATAATGAAAGCAAACTGTGTTCAGCTGAGAGCTAGGATAAGGTGGATTAAGCTAGGATAAGTAAATTTACACAGTGAATTCCCTCTCCACCACTTCCCCATTTGAATTCCAAAAGACTGGCCACCAAGTATATACCCCTAAGAAGGAAACCAGTACAAGGGGCAGGGGAGACAGAAATTATTACCTCAACAAAAAGGCCTGACAAATTACTTTACCATATACCCTAAAGGTTAAGAATCAAACTCCAGACTCCTCCTAATTCTGCTGTTCCTCCCCTACTGAAGACTTAAGTTTGTTTTTCAGAAAGAGTAGAACAGAAGATCTGCAGACAAGGACTCCAGGTACAGTTTGAAGATGAAATTATAAAGTGAACATGATTTGCAACATTTTCTCCCCTTGTTTCCCAGAACCCTGGCAGTCTTGTCTCATCCATCCAAGCAGAAGATTTAAAGATTATTCTCTAGACAATCCAATTAGTTCATAAGAAAATCCATAAAGATACAGGTATTTCCCACAAAATGGCCCAGCTTGGCTCAAAGTACACACCAAAGTGGATGTCCCACCATGTATTCAGAATTTCCAAGCAGCTTCTTAGTGGCCATTATTTTTGCTTGGGTTGTTTGTTTGTTGTGGTTTTTGTTTTTGCTTGTTTGCTTATTTGTTTGGTGCTAGGGATTGGTGGAACCAGCACTTCAAGCATGCTAAATATGTTTTACCATGAGCTGCATCACCAGGCACTTGGTGGATATTCTTTCTTGTTTTTGTTTTTGGTATTTTGGTATTTATTTATTTATTTACTTATTTATTTATTTTATTTGTTTTTTTATTTACTTATTGATTCATTGAACACAAATGGAGTATAGCTATTCTTTCACTGGTTGTACACAAAGTAGAGTCCCACCATCTGTGCATTCTTGCATGTACACAGGGCAATGGTATCTGTCACACATTCTGTTATTATTTTTACCCCCCACCCCTCCCTTCCCTCTATGCTATTTAGGCCTACCTCCGTTTTGGCCACCTTTCCCCCCCCCATTATGCATCATCATTCATTTATCAGAGAGACCATTCGGCCTTTGGATTTTTGGGATTGGCTGATCTCACTTAGCATAACAGTCTCCAACATCATCCATTTACCTACAAATGCCATAATTTTATTCTTCTTTATGGCTGAGTAATATTCCATTGTGTATATATACCACAGTTTCTTTATCCATTCATCTATTGAAGGGCATCTAGGTTGATTCCATAATCTAGCTATTGTGAATTGAGCAGCTATGAACATTGATGTGGCTGCAGCACTGTAGTAATCTGATTTTAAGTCCTTTGGGTATAGGCCAAGGAGTGGGATAGCAGGGTCAAATGGTGGATCCATTCCAAGTTTTCTAAGGAATCTCCACACTGCTTTCCAGAGTGGCTGCACCAACTTGCACTCCCACCAGCAATGTATGAGTGTACCCTTTTCCCCACATCCTCGCCAACACCTGTTGTTGCCTGTGTTCTTAATAAAAGACATTCTAATTGGGGTAAGATGAAATCTTAAGGTGGTTTTGATTTGCATTTCTCTTGTAATGAGTGATGTTGAACATTTTTCATAAATCTGTTGATTGCTTTGAACTTGTGATCCACCTGCCTCAGCCTCCCAAGCACTAGGATTACAGGCATGCATGCCCAGCCTTAGTTGTTATTCTTAAAAATGATGTTAATATCCAAGAATTACCAGACTTCAAGGGATTAAAAACAGACTAAAACAAACAGATAAAACAAAAATTTTATATAATTAAATTTTAAAACTAATGGAAATGGAGGGAAAAGGGAGTTAATGGGAACACAATTTCAATTTAGGAAGACAAAAATACTCTGGGGATGGTTAGTGGTAATGGCTGCAAAATAACATGAATATACTTACTGCCACTAAACTGTCCACATAAAAATGGTTAAAATGGTAAATTATGTATATTTTACCACAATAAAATAAAGGAGACTTAGGTCATAGCTCAGTGGTAGTTGCCTTGCATGTGTGAGGCTCTGGGTTCAATCCCCAGCACCATTAGAAGATATGTAAAACAAAATGAAAAAGTGTACATAAAACTTAACAGCCAAGCGCAGTGGCACACACCTATAATTTCAGTGACTCAGAGGCTGAGGCAGGAGGATCTCAAGCTTGAGGCCAGCCTCAGCAACTTAGTGAGTCCTACACAACTCAGCAAGAAACTGTCACACACACAAAAAAAGCTGGATATATATTTCTGTGGTTCCTGGATTTAATCACCACTATACAAAACAAGGAAAGAAAGAAATCTTAACAGAATCAAAAGATAACTGATAAGCCAAAAGAAAATATTGCAACATATGTCATGGATTTAGAGTTGTAATATCCCTAATACATAAAGAGCTCTTTAATTGAGGAATAAAGAACAAAAAGTCTGAAAGTCTGGTGGATTATGAAGGAAAAACCTAAGACAATTCACGAATAACATTTTCTAAATGACTCTTAAACATAAGATGTTCAACTTTACTCATAAGGTTGGGCATGATGGCACACAGCTGTAATCACAGTTATTCAAAGGCAGGAGCACTGCAAGTTCAAAGCCGGCCTTAGCAACTTAGTAAGACCTTAAGCAATTTAGAAAGACTCTGTCTCAAAACAAATAAAAAAGGGTTGGGGATGAGCTGAGTGGTTAAGCACCCCTCGGTTCAACCCCCAGTAACAAAAAGGAGCTTCACTATAAGAAAATTGGCAAAGGTCTGGCCATGTAGCTCAGTGGTGCAATGCTTGTCTAGCATAAATGAAGTCCCAGCGTTGAAAAAAAAAGAGCAAGGGAAATAGAGACATATTCTGCAGTTGGGGAGAAAAACAGTATTTTCATACTTTACAGGTAGGATTACAACCTGATAAAATCCTTTAGGAGGAGAATTTGGTAGTATTTAATAAAAGTACAGAAGTACTTACCTTACATACAGCATCCCCAATTTAAGGAATTTACCCTGAAGACACAACTGCAACAATGAAAATATATATGTACAAAACTAATCACTGCAACATTATTTCTAACAAAATACTAGAAACAAACTAAATGTACATACATAGGAGAGTGCTAGAATAAGCTATGGCTCATCCATACAAATGAAGCTGTAAAACAAAACAAAACAAAACAAGGATTTAGCCAGGTATGATGGCTCAGGCTGTAATCCCAGCAATTTGGGAGGCTGAGGCAGGAGGATGGCAAGTTCAAGATCAGCCTGGCCATTTCAATAAGACCCTCTCTCAAAATAAAATAGTAAATAAAGTTAAATAAAATTAAATAAATAATAAAATATAAAATAAAATAGACTGGGAATGTAACACAGTAGTATAGAATCCTGGGGTTCAATCCCAGCACAGGAGTTGAAGGAATTCACTATATGAAATAACATAAAATGGTTTTCAAAATATATCATTAAGTGAATAAAGTTCAAGTGAGCATCAATAATATGCCACTGTATGGAAGGATGGCACCAGGAGAAAAGAATGGACAAATTTTTAGGGAATCAATCTCTGACACAGGTCAGCGTGTAATGATTTTTTTATTACATATGGTTTTAGCCTTTTATACCCCTGCAGACAAAGAAGGCAAATCATCAACAGCAATGGCTAGGGCAGAAGCGCAACAGCCAGATAACCACTCCTTGAACTGTTTCTTAATCTAACCTAGACTGAAACATTTTGTGCTCTGTCCTTTCTCAGGGCCAAAGAAACATTCTTGTTTGCAAGCAATGTTCTTTCTCTATCCGTTTCTGACCTCTTGGCAGAACATCCCATTTGTAGGCAAGTCCCACCAAGGACTAAAAAGTTCCTTGTTTGCAAAAGCACTTGTAGCCATAACTTCTGATTTCTCTCTTGGCAGAAAATCCTGTTTGCAGGCAAATCCCATCAAGGACCACAAAACACCTTATTTGCAAGAATGCCTGCAGCCATAACTTCTGATTCTCTACATCTCCTCCCTTTTGTTTTTGTAAAAATGCCAAAGCTGAAGCGACTTGAGCAGCCTTTTTGTTCAATTGCTGTTGTTTCTTCCAGTGCCAGAAGACTATATATAAAATAAAGCATATAAGAGAAATTATTATAATATTACCCAAGGAAGTAGACAACATAGTAGAGATATGACCCAATGGATTAAGATTAGTAATACTAGTAGTAAGTCCTTGAATGATATCAGACCCAATAATATCACGTAATGTTTTACTAAATGTATCCATTATAGTTCTTTCTAATTCCATAATTTCCACAGTTAAATTTTGATGTCCATACAATTGTTTCCAAACATTATCCCAAGATTCACTAATATTAAAAGGCACAGGAGTTATGCAAAAATGAAAAGAATTCCAGTCACATTTCAAAACATTTCATGTGACCATAAGTGTCACTTGATTTCCAAGCCAGGATACCATATGTTGCAGGTTAAGCACATCTGTAGCTGAGAATCCATGTCATTTTGTTGTTGCCATAGTAAATGAGCATCTAAAGGAGTGGGTGCAGCATGAGCAATACTTGAGTTAGTAGTAATAATAGCACGCATTAAGAGAAATAAAGTCCCAGCTCCTGGATCTGGGTCAGGAGCCATAGCTGTAGCTTGATCTTTAAGGCTTTTGATGTCTCTCCAGGTGTGGTCCACCATCAGGGGGGTGCTAGTCATTCAGCAACAAATTCTCCATCTGTTGAGTCAAGAGCCTGGACATGAGGATGAATGTTCTTGGTTGGCTCCCACAGAGGCTTTTCTGCAGTTTTGGGAAGGATACAAGCAAATCCTCTGCCTTGGGTTAGCAATGGGTGTGGACCATGTCATGTGATAATTAGTGGGTCCCTCCACTGAACTAGCGGCAGTGGAGTTGGGGGTGGCATTAGAGTACCCCAGTGCTTGTGAATAGGAGAGAGACCTTTATCATCAAAGGTGAGAAAATTTAATGTAGAAAGGACTTGCACAATGAAATTTAAAGTAAAATGCAGGTGTGCATTTCACCCTTCTTTTATAAACTGGAGTTTGAGTATTTCATTAGCTCATTTAATGATTTCTTGGCCTTTGGGATTGTAGGGCATATTTGTCAAGTGTTTAATATTGAAACTTTTTAGAAAATTTTGAAAGGTAGAGGCAGAGCCTTAGTTCAGTTGAGGCAGGGCTCCTTATAAATCTTAGGTAAATTGTTTTTGTTTTGAAGCCAATTTTTGCCTTTTTTGTCAAAATCAGTGTGATCAAGCTTGTAGGTCCAGTGAGGGGTAAAGGAGGACTGCAAAATAAAGATTTATAAGTTTAATGAGTTATGTTACTTTTACCTGTATATGTTTTATTTGTTTATTTACCTGTGTATAATTTATTTATTTATTTATTTATTTATTAGCAAGTTAAAGACTAAGTAAGCTTTACTTTTCAAATTTAGGAAAGTTTTAGAAACTAGGACATCTACGTAGTTTTTTAATAGATGCTAAGTGTAATTTTAGGAGCTCTGTGTAGCTCTTAAGAAAGTCTACTGTTTAACATTGTTATAAGGCAGGCAGAAACTGGAGAAGTGGAGTTGGTGAAACATTGTTGTTGTTTAGTAAAAGAATTTCTTTTTGCCCAGGAGCTGTGTGCTTGAGATCAAGGTCAGGGTTGATAAGACTTTGCACAGAACTTTTCCATGAAGAGCATTGCTACAGTAGTTAGACATCCTGGGCATTTTTTTTTAAAGATTATTTTATAGCTGAGAGGTCATTAGAGACTCTTAATTTTAGGTATTATAGTTCTGTTTTTCATTATTATCTTTTTAGTGTTCTTTTGTAAATGTTATGCTATCTTATAAAATTTATATATATTGCCTTTAGAGTTTAAATAAGTATTAGTTAATATTATATATCATTGTGTTTAAAATATAGATTAATGAAAGACAGAGAGAACTTTTAACTTTTGTGTGTCAAAGTAGCAAAAATTTTTTATGTTTTATAATACAGACTTTTAAATAGATTATGCTCTTTTTTTGTAAAAATTATATATTTAAAATGTTACCTCAGTGTAAGAGGACAATATATATCTTATTGATAATATTATATAAAATGATATAGGTAAACTTTTAATAAAGTTTACTATTATTATTTGTTTAAAAATTATCATTACAGACAAGCCTAGTTTGGAGAATAGCAGCGTGATAAAGATATTGTTTTAAATTTCTTGTTTTAGAAGTTTGTATACTTGGAAAATATAAACATATTTAGCATGTAAAGAGGAGTAGTAGCACAATTATTTTGATGTTGATTAAATTTAGTTTTTGAGAAAATTAGGCTTTGAAACATAGTATGACATTTTAACTTTTGTTGATTAACCATATTTGTAAAAACCCCCAAATTATAAGATTGATTGCTTTTCGAATAGAATTTAAGAGACCTGATGATTAGGGTAAATTAGTGTTTTTAAGAAATCTTTGTCATTTTAGCATATAGATTACACTTTGGTTTACATTAGCACATTAATGTTTGACCTTAGGGAAAAATCTCAAATGACTTTTTTTTTTGAACTGGGGATTGAATTCAGGGGCACTCGGCCGCTGAACCACATCCCCAGCCCTATTTTGTATTTTATTTACAGACAGGGTCTCACTGAGTTGCTTAGGGCCTCGCTAAGTTGCTGAGGCTGGCTTTGAACTTGTGATCCTCCTGATTCAGCCTCCCAAGTTGCTTGAATTACAGGCGTGTGCATTACACCTGGCTCAAATGATTTTTAATTGATCATTATACATATATGTAACCAATTTAGTTACACAAGACCTTGTTAAAGTTTGTTTTTTATTGATTTGATCTTTATGTATCTCATTATAGAAAGATTCTCCAACTTAGAAATATTTTTGTCTTTTACCAAATATATTTTTATGCTTAGAATCTTTTATATATTTTTTCTTACTTATTAGCTTCATTCTTTGTTTACATTTTGAAACATTCCTTGTGAAACTTTGAACTTAAATTACTCCATTTTGATAAAATGAAATATTTTGTTATTAGTACCTTGATTGAAACACATTTGAAACTTTTGGATTCCTCTGAAAATAGAAATGTACTTGTTAGGAGTTAACTTTAATCTTGTCCTTAGTGACAATATAAAGTAATTTTAAGCTTTATTATTCACTAATTTGTGAAAACATTAGTGATGTTCAAGTATGTAGACCTGGAATTTAAGGAGTAAGGGTTTAACAGTTAGCATTTTAACCTTGTAAATTGACTAGATGTCTTTAATGAACATATTAAATTAATCTCTTGTATATCAAAACCAATTTACTTTTTTCCTGTAAGAACAATTATATTAGACAAGCATATTGAATAGTGTTTGTTCTCTCTTCCTTGTTGAAGAAAAATCCTAGAAACAAAGGACATTAGACATTTCACAACAAACAGTAGTGTTATCACCTTAAAAAAATCCTGTAAGTTAAGCAATGTTAAGACATTTTATTTTTACTTATTTAGTTAATTTAATTTGAACTTTTTAATCACATGAATTAAAGATTGGATCCATATTGAATTTTTGAGTGCTCTTTATGTTAATTTGAAATCCATGTACATGGTTTTTGGACACATTAGACAATATACACACATATACACACAAAAAGAAAAATTCATGAGCTCAGAAAATACAGAATTTAAGCAAAAAGCAAGTCCTGCAAAAAAGGCATGGCCATCAAGTATTTAAAACAGCATGAGAAAAAATCATCTTTCTGTGCTGCAGCTTAATATACATTTCAAAGTGGACTTTAGCAAGGTCAGGCCAGGAAAGTTTTTGCTTAGGGCTTTTTAACCCCTGGAGTAATCTTAGATATTGAGCTATCAATGAATGGAAATTCCCCATGATAATTCTGAAAGTTCCCCTTTCGTTATTAAAACCTGGGGTGCTTACCCTTTTGGTGCTGATTTTCTTATGATAATCCTGAAAGTCCCCCTTTTGTTATTTAAAACCCAGGTGATTACCCTTTTGGTGTTGATTCTGCCGACTCCGCCAAATCAATCTCTGACACAGGTCAGCATGCAAATGATTTTTATTACATATGGTTTTAGCCTTTTATACCCCTGCAGACAAAGAAGACAAACAGCCAACAGCAATGGCTAGGGCAAATGCGCAACAGCCAGATAACCACTCCTTGAACTGTTTCTTAATCTAACCTAGACTGAAACATTTTGTGCTCTGTCCTTTCTCAGGGCCAAAGAAACATTCTTGTTTGCAAGCAATGTTCTTTCTCTATCCGTTTCTGACCTCTTGGCAGAACATCCCATTTGCAGGCAAGTCCCACCAAGGACCACAAAGCACCTTGTTTGCAAGAATGCCTGCAGTCATAACTTCTGATTCTCTACAGAAATTGGGAAAGAGTCAAAAAGATGAGGAGAGGAAATGTACTTCTCTGAATATATACACCTTTTTTTTAAGTTCTGACTTTTCAGAATCATGTTAGTGCTTCATATACTTAAACAAACCTAATTGCATTTCAAATGAATAGCATAAGTACACTACAAGTAGAAAAAAAGAATTAGCTAAAGAAATTTTGGAAAATAATATTTTGGCTTATGCTGTAGAAATAAAGACAAAAACACTGTGTACAAATATTGTTCAACTGTTGGAAAACTTGCTTTTCCACAGAAATATGTTAATTCTGAAACTATCAATATATATGCATATATATATTGAAATATTGATATTTGGGGGGGAGTACTTGAGATCAAACCCAGGGTCTCATTCATGCTAGGCAAGCACTCTACCACTGAAGTACATCCTGCCCTGAACCTATCAGTAGTCTAAAATTGAGTGAATAAGTACACATGGTGTGCATAATTAGTTCAACATCTCTAGTTATAAGAGAAATGCAAATCAAAACCACCTTAAGATTTCATCTTACCCCAATTAGAATGTCTTTTATTAAGAATACAGGCAACAACAGGTGTTGGCGAAGATGTGGGGAAAGGGTACACTCATACATTGCTGGTGGGAGTGAAAGTTGGTGCAGCCACTCTGGAAAGCGGTGTGGAGATTCCTTAGAAAACTTGGAATGGATCCACCATTTGACCCTGCTATCCCACTCCTTGGCTTATACCCAAAGGACATAAAATCAGATTGCCTCAGTGATGCAGCCACATCAATGTTCATAGCTGCTCAATTCACAATAGCTAGATTGTGGAACCAACCTAGATGCCCTTCAGTAGATGAATGGATTAAAAAAAATAGGCAGGTAGATCAATGTTACAGAATAGAGGACACAGAGACAAGCCTACATAAATACAGTTTTCTTATACCAGACAAATGCTCCAAAAACATACAATGGAGAAAAGATAGCCTCTTCAACAAATAGTGCTGGGAAAACTGGACATCCATATGCAGCAAAATGAAACTAAACCCCTGTCTCTCACCCTGCACAAAACTCAACTCAAAATGGATCAAAGACCTAGGAATTAGGCCAGAGACCCTGCACCTAATACAAGAAAAAGTAGATCCAAATCTTCATCATATCGGCCTAGGACCAGACTTCCTTAACATGACTCCCAGAGAACAAGAAATAAAAGCAGGAAACAATAATTGGGATAGATTCAAACTAAAAAGCTTTTTTCAGCAAAGGAAACAGTCATCAATGTGAAGAGAGAGTCTACAGAGTGGGAGACACACATGACAGAGAGAGCACTAATCTCCTATAGGGAAGTAAAGGACAGGAAAGGAGGAGATCTCCGACACAGGTCAGCATGCAATGATTCTTTTTCTTTTATTCCTTATTACATATGATTTTAGCCTTTTATACCCCTACAGACAAAGAAGGCAAAAAGCCAACAGCAATGAATTCCCAGGCAAAGCACGCAAATTGTCAACAGCAATGGCTAGGGCAAATGCGCAACAGGCAGATAACCACTCCTTGAACTGTTTCTTAATCTAACCTAGACTGAAACATTTCAAGCTCTGTCCTTTCTCAGGGCCAGAGAAACATTCTGGCAATGTTCTCTCTGTTTCTGACCTCTTGGCAGAAAATCCTGTTTGCAGGCAAATCCCACCAAAGACTACAAAGTCCCTTGTTTGTAAGAGCACCTGTAGTCATAACCTCTGATTTCTCTCTTGGCAGAAAATCCTGTTTGCAGGCAATTCCCACCAAGGACCACAAAGCGTCTTGTATGCAAGAACCCCTGCAATCATTACTTCTGATTCTCTACATCTCCTCCCTTCTGTTTTAGAAAAAATGCCAAAGCCGAAGCGACTTGAGCAGCCCTTTTGTTCAATTGCTGTCATTTCTTGCACCCTGGAAGACTATACATAAAATAAAACATATAAGAGAAATTATTATAACATTACCCAAAGAAATAGACAACATAGTAGAGATATGATCCAATGGATAAAATTAACAATACTAGTAGTAAGTCCTTGAACGATATCAGACGCTGCAATATCAGGCAGTGTTTTACTAAATGTATCCATTATAGTTCTAATTTCATAATTTCCACAGTTAAATTTTGATGTCCATACAATTGTTTTTGAACTTTATCCCAAGATTCACTAATATTATAAAGCACAGGAGTTATGCAAAAATGAGAAGAATTCCAGTCACATTTTAAAACACTTCATGTGGCCAAAACTGTCACTTAATCTCCAAGCCAGGCTACTGTCTGTTGCAGATTAAGCACATCCTTAGCTAACTGAGAGTCCAAGTCCTTTTGTTGTTGCCATAGTAAACATCTAAAGGAGTAGGTGCAGCATGAGCAATACTTGAGTTAGTAGTAATAATAGCACACATTAAGAGAAATAAAGTCCCAGCTCCTGGATCTGGGTCAGGAGCCATAGCTGTTGCTTGATCTTTAAGGCTTTTGATGTCTCCCCAGGTGTGGTCCACCATCAGGGGGGTGCTAGTCATTCAGCAACAAA
>JAJEJO010053129.1:406580-423934 GCA_020662805.1 Glaucomys volans | reverse complement strand
CATATCTGATTTTAATTGAGCGCTCTTTATGTTAATTTGATACCTTGTACATGGTTTGACATATGACAGAATGACAAATTTTCAAATACAAAACACAAAAACACACACACAAAGAAAAATTCATGAGCTCAAAAAATATAGAATTTAAGCAAAAAGCAAATCCTGCTAAAAAGACATGGCCATCAAGTAATTAAAACAGCATGAGAAAAATCATCTTTCTGCACTGCAGCTTAATATACATTCCAAAGTGGACTTTAGCAAGGTCAGGCCAGGAAAGTTGTTGCTCAGGGCTTTTTAACCCCTGTAATAATTTTAGATATTGAGCTTTCAATGAATGGGAATTCCCCATGATAATTCTGAAAGTCCCCCTTTCATTATTTAAAACCCAGGGTGCTTACCCTTTCAGTGCTGATCCTGCCGACTATGCCAAATGTAGGGACGTAAAGGAAAGGAAGGGAGGAGATCTCCAACACAGGTCAGCATGCAATGATTCTTTTTTTTTATCCCTTATTACACATGATTTTTGCCTTTTATACCCCTACAGACAAAGAAGGCAAAAAGCCAATAGCAATGAATTCCCAGGCAAAGCATGCAAATCACCAACAGCAATGGCTAGGGCCAATGCACAATAGCCAGATAACCACTCCTTGAACTGTTTCTTAATCTAACCTAGACTGAAACATTTCAAGCTCTGACCTTTCTCAGGGCCAGAGAAATATTCTTGTTTGCAAGCAAAGTTCTCTCTGTTTCTGACCTCTTGGCAGAAAATCCTGTTTGCAGGCAAATCCCACCAAGGACCACAAAACATCTTGTATGCAAGAACACCTGCAGTCATGACTTCTGATTCTCTGCCATCTCTAGAATATATAAAGAACTTAAGAAATTTTACCCCAAGAATACAAATAACCCAATCAATAAATGGACTAAGGAAATGAGCAGACACTTCACAGAAGAGGCTCTCCAAGCAATGAACAGATATATGAAAAATGTTCAATATAATGCAAATCAAAACTACCCTAAGATATCATCTCACCCCAATTAGAATGTTTATTATCAAGAATACAAGCAACAATAGGTGTTGGCGAGGATGTGGGGAAAAAGGTACACTCATACATTATTGGCGGGGTTGCAAATTGGTGCAGCCACTCTGGAAAGCAGTATGGAGATTTCTTCAAAAACTCAGAATGGAACCACCATTTGACCCAGCTATCCTTCTCCTTGGCCTATACCCAAAGGACTTAAAATCTGCATACTACAGTGATGCCCCCACATCAATGTTTATAGCAACCCAATTCACTATAACTAGATTATGGAAACAACCTAGATGCCCTTCAATAGAGGAATGGATAAAAAAAATGTGGTATATATACATGATGGAATATTACCCAGCCATAAAGAATAATGAAATTTGACATTTGCAGGTCAATGGATGGAATTGGAGACCATGTTAAGTGAAATAAGCCAATCCCCAAAAACCAAAGGCTGAATGATCTCTCTTATAAGTGCTTGATGACACATAGCAGGGGTGAGGGGAGGTATGGTATTGCTGTCTTTCCGCCCGCGGTAAGACGCGACACAAGGTTGTTGCTTTTAACACACCTTATTCTAGCGCCTAACACATTACCCAGCTGCTGTTAATGGCGTCCCTCATGGCGTTCTCATGGCATTCCTCATGGCATTCCTCATGGCGTTCTCATGGCATTCTCTTGGTGTTCTCCCTCATGGTGTTCTCCCTCATGGCGTTCTCTCTCATGGCGTTCTCTCAGCGTTCTTCATGGCATTCTCCATGGCATTCTCCATGGCGTTCTCCCTGGTGTTCTCCATGGCATCCTCATGGCGTTCTCTCTGGCATCCTCATGACATTCTCTCTGGTGTCCTCAGTGTTCTCACTCCTGGCGTTCGCCCTCACTACCCCCCTGCCTAGTCCTTATATATGTGCTCCGCGTCATCAGGTCGGGTGGATGCTCAAGCCATTCAAGTATCTATTTCCGTGGTGAGAGCGACTTGTTTACTACAAATAAAACCGCATTGCCAACCTGCCAGCCGCCATCTTAGCATAGAGCCGGGGGTACCCGGAATACCCTGACAGTATGGGAAGAATGGAGAAGGGATGGATTGTATAGAAGAAACTGAGGGGTGGGAGGGGGCGGGGAAGGAAAGATAATAGAATGAGACAAACATCTATACCATATGTATATGTATAAATATGCAAATTGTATGATTCTACTTTGTGTACAACCAGAAAAATGATAGTTGTACTCCAGTTGTGTACAATGACCTAAAATTAAAAAATAAATTAATCAATCAAAAAAGAAGAAAACTACAACTAACAGAGGCCAGGGTGGCAAGAAGCCCCTCCCACCTTGCCATCTCACTTCAATGCAGGATTTGGCCTTCATCATGGAGACACCAACTCGTCAAAACAACCCAATTCAGATTCAGAAACACTGAGTCACAACAGCACTGGGTGACTTTGGACAAATCACTTAACCTCTCTGTATTTCATTCCTCTCATCTATAGAAAAATGTTATTTCAGAAATTAAATGAATTAATTCAATAAAGTGCTTCTTAGTAAGTGAAACAAGTGTTCAAGATATCACCTAATTTTATCATTTTAACTCTGAGATGGCAGGGATCAGGTAATATACTCTGAGGCATTTACATCAGAAATCAAGAAGTAAGCTTATATTAAGGAATAAGTACCACTTTGTAGAAAATTAGTAAAATCCGGTGTTTCAATAAACATAATTAATAAATAGTTAATATGTATCACCACTATGCTAAGCCTGATTACATAGTAGAGAAAAACAGCTCTGCTGCCATGGAGCTCACAAACATGGAGGAAAATGTTCAATAAACAAGATAAATAAGGAAAATGGATCATGTGTCAGAGTCGAAAGAGAAAAAGCCATCCAGGGATGGGGATGGGTCATCTCCTGCATGTAACCCCTTGATAAATCCTCTGTACTGGAAACCTTTGGACAGCCAGGCTGTCCTGGCCTTTGACACAAATAACATATGTCCAAATCAGGTAGAATAAGTGAGGCATCATGGGAAATGTAGACAGCTCCTGTTCCTAAGGCAAGGCTAAGAGTGGGCAAATCACCTGAGGATGTAACTAGAAAGGTCCATCTTTGTCCAGCCTCCTTAGCTTTCCATACATGCCTCTTTCTGTAGGTATATCTACTATTTTCAAACCATGGTTCTGTTTGTGAGTCTCCTCTTATACCTTCTCTGAAGCCAGACAGGAACACTCATTCCTAAGAGTAGATCAGAGTGGGATGTGCTTCTTTGGATCAACCTGCAGTGGTATAATCTCCTTGTATTTGCCTCCTGCAGGTCCCATGGTTTAATATTAGCTGGCTGGGAGTTGTAGATGGAATGGAGTAGGATGTTGACTCTAACAAGAAAAAAGTGATAAGGATGAGTATGAGAAAGCAAAGATGCACTTCTGAAGATCTGAGGTCACTCATCTGTTCAAAACACTTTAACTGAAGACCTACAAGTGCCTGGTATTTATACATGGACACTGGAGGAACAACTGAAAAAAAGATGCTTCTTATCTTTCCAGAGTTTTCAGACTAAGTGAAAACTGCAATTGTGTGGTGTCTCTCTCTCTCTCTCTCTCTCTCTAATGATATTTAACTTTTGAATAGGTCTAACAGTTAGTATTGTATTGTTGTGTCTACCTATGTATTTGTGTCCATATATTTTGTACATTTTCAATTTAAACTTAAATAAGAAATGGATCCAAATTTTTTTAATTCACGTGACTTAAAAAAGAAGTTCAGTTTAAATTGGTTAAACAAATGAAAATATGCCTTTAAAATTGGCAAATCAAAAGTTTTTCTAGGTGGTCACAATTAAAAAAGTGTTGGTTTCTGTAAAAGTCTAGAAGGTAATATCCATTGCCTCTATGATTTTTCTTCAATAAGAAAGAGATGACTTATACTGTTAACTACATTTGTTGATACCTTTTTTTCATTAAAATGAGTAAATTAGATTTAACATAAATATGATTATTGTAAATGTGTTTGATAAAGACATCTCATTAATTTACAAAGTTAAAGTGCTAAAATATCAACTACTAAATATAAAATCAAATACGCTTCTCAAATTCTACAAAAATACATTTAAACATTAGATGTGTTTTCATAAATTGGTAAATGGAAAAGAGTTTTGAGATTGCTTTGTTTCTGTGTCTTCACTAAAACAAGATTGTTAAGAGTTAAAATTCTGTCAAGTGTATTTATGTATAAAAAGTGCGAGAGGTTTCAGATTTCAATTAAAGTACTATAAAAAACAGTAATTCAACATATTAAAGTGGAATAATTTCTCTAAATTCAAAAATTTCATAAGGACTGTTTCAAAATATAAATTTGGAAGGAGGTCAGTAACTGGGAAAGAGATATAAAAAGGTTTTAGGTATGGAAATATATTTTAATATAAAGAGTGAATGGGAATGTCTCTAGACAAAAAAGTCTTTTGTCCAATAAAGTAAAAGCTCATAATATGTCTAAGTAAGTTACAAACAGTTTATAAAGGATAAATTTCAAAAGGTTTGTGTGTAACTAAATTGGCTATGTATAATTAACAAAATAGCTGAAATTATTTAAGGCTTTTTCCTCTTTTAAAAAGAAAGTTTCTAATCTATAAGACTGAAGGCCTTGTGCAGAATTTCTGACATGAAGCCTGCTTACAACAACAGATGAGAAAAATCAGCTCTTTTCACAGGTATCTATTATGTTTCAAAGGCTAATTAGGCTTCCTAAAACAGAACTGAGAGAGGGAAGGAAAACTGACTCTCCTCCCAAACACAAGTCAAAAATTAATGTACTCATATAAACCAAAGTTTAACTCTCTATGTGTAAAGTAATACAGATTGCTTAAAACATTAATCTTCTCTCATCCAACAAGATAATTTCTTGTGTCTGTTAAATTATATTATTAAGGAAACTAGTCACAAAGAAATCAGGGATGGTATTATTCTTGTTAAACAACTGCTATTTTAAAGTATTACACTACATTGTGAAGTCAAATTTTTTCTTTAAAAGTTAAACTTGTTTAATACAAGAACATCAGCATAACTGTAGTGCTGTTTTTGGCTTCATTGTATACAAAGTTTTCATATACAACTCTTTAATGTACAAGATTTAAGAGAATATTTTACCAAGATGGTATTTTCCAAACTAAAGTTCTCTGTAACAGTGGTCTCATACAGACTTATATAAATATAACAAATTTAAGTAAAAAATTCTTTTATGTCATTTAATATTTAGACAATATTTAGATGATAATTTAGACAATAATAATTTAGACAGTTATTAGAAAAAAAATCTCCTAAATTATGACATTTTGCATTACTCTTTACACTAAAATGGGAACATATTTAAAAGACAGCAAGGAGAGCTTTGTTTATTTAAAGGTTAACAACATAAGAAATAAAGATATTTTGCCACTTTCCATAAAAGGGGATTTAAAACTCTTTTAACTTGTGTGATTCATATTTCAGATGTAATGTTAAATTATGTTAACTGATTCATATTGACAAAAATGATATATAAAAACTACTATTTGAGAAAGAGACAAAGATCAGTTTCAAAAAGAAAATACCTTACCTAAGTTTTGTCAAGAGGCCACCTCACCTGAGTTAAGACTGCCTCTCACCTTATTCTATGTTAAGATAACCACTCAAGTTCATCTGAAGTTAAATTCAAAAGATAGATTTTTGTTATAAAAATTACTATAATCCTGGGGCAAGAATAATAACAGAATGAGACAGACATCATTGCCCTATGTACATATATGAATGCACAGATGGTGTGACTCTACTTTGTATACAACCAGAGAAACAATAGCTGTACTCCATTTGTGTTCAATGGATCAAAATTAAATGAATAAAAAAATTACTATAATCTTAAAATAAACAGGAAATACACACCTAAGTAAGTGCTTGGGATTACAAAAATTATGTTTTTTTATGTTCATAGTTATCTATGAACCAAATATCTTTTACTCTTGTTAATTTAATTTTGTATTATCCTTGTAAACTTTATATTTGTTGCCTGTTAATGCCTTACATAAGTATAATTTCCAATATAACAACCTAAATTAATTTAAGACAATAAAGCCATCACCTACAGAAAAAACAAGATGTAAGGCTGTACTTATACTGACCCCATTTCATAATTTCATTGCTAAGCTTTATTATTAAAGGTGAAAGTCAAGTCGTATAACTGGTGGGAGCTGAGTGCTATTTCATTATGCCCTATTCAACTTAACAACATTGACTTTGGCAATCCTCACATGCTTGACAGATGGTTTTTGTTAATTCTCCTGGCCAAGTAAAATATACTTATCAAGTAATTTCTCATTGTTTAGCTTCTTTCACAGTACTGGGCCATCCTCTACAAATTAAAACTAATAATACTCCAGCTTATATCAGTTCTTTTCAATAGTTTTGTGATCAATATCATATTGATCGCTGATCTAGTATTTCTTATAATCCCCAACCAGGCATTGTAGAATGGACTCACTTTTCCCTTAAGTTACAATTACAAAAACATAAAGGCGTAATAGAATCCCCAAAATTGTTTGAATTATGGTTTTTTATTTAAAATTTTTAATTGTGATGCTGAGGGTTGCACTGCTGCTGAGAAACATAACTCCCACTGCAATAGGTTCATCAGGCCGAGTCTGGTCGAGAAATGTACAAACAGAACAATGGAGTGGATCAGATTCAGTAATAATATGGGGAAGAGGCCACTCTTGTGTCTTTTCAGAAGGTGCAATTCATCCTGTCTGGGTACCTGAGTGTGCTGTTCATCATCACCATGGGAGATTTCAAGCAACAGTTCAGACAACTGAAGAATCTGATGCATTTGGGGTAAGCAGATAGTCAAACAGCAAGGAGACACTGAGCCTCCAGCCCCAATATTTATGGCTATACTGGTTTTGTTGAGTTGTTAGGTAAATAAGGTTCATGGGAAACTTAATGGACTTATTTCCCAAATCCACCTTTAGTATACCCAGCTGTGTGGACTGGATATCTCACTCCAGTATTTACTAATACTCAAATGATGTGAGGTTTCTCAGATAAATGTATTACACCTATTCATTCAATTGGATTTAGTTATACTGGATATAGTGGGAGTTTACCTATATGTTAGTCCCATCATAAACATTCTAGTTACAAATTTGTTTGTGTTACAGCAGCCAATTATAATGATTCACAGTGGGGTTGGAAAAAAGTTAAACATCATTTAATGGGAATTTGGCAGAGAAATAAAGACAGTCTAAATCTTATGGAGTTATATCATCACATCCAGGATATTCAGAAATCATGAATGATCTTGCAGATCCTACATGGCTTGCTGAAACAAATACTTAGTGATTTAAATGGCTCTAATCCTTGAATTTGTTAAAACATTCAATATGGTACATTTTTGGAATTATGCCTTTGCTACTAATTCTCTTTTCTCTTATAACAATAGGATGCCACATCTTCCAAAAAGACATCTGAGAACTTCAAATAATAGTCCATTACTTAGGCTTAAAAAAATTAAAAAAGGATAGATGTCAGAAGTGGTGACTGAATTATGGTTCTTGAGCCGTCCTGTGACAGGGGTGATGCCTCTTCTGGGGACTTTCAGTGTGAAGGTACTATTTAAAGGTTGCCCAGTTGCTTTGGTGATGCCCTGTTCAATGGGAGGTTCTGTGCCAGCCACCAAACTTTCAGCTCTTGACCTTGAATTTCAGACACCAACTGCCCAGGGGTAGAAAATTAGGGGCACAAGCTGATAATCATAATCAGGCTGCTTATACTTATGACCTTGGTTTTCCTTGCCTTGAAGAAACTTTCTCACAAGAAATTCTTTGAATGATGAACCTATATAATAAATACGCTGAGTTAGTTTTGAGTCACTATCTCCCCACCAGGGATTCCAGTGAGCCTCCAAGTCCATTTCTTTCCATCCCCTCATTGCTCTGTCCAGTTACCTGAATTAAGGGCCATGCAGGTTGCAGTGTTTTGTGATGTGCCTGTGCTCATATATTTAGTGCCACACTTAAGTTTCAAACACATTTCTTCTGGGCTCTTTTAGATTCTTCTATCTCTTTCTCCATTGGCAAAGTGACACAGAATTTTTGTTAATGCTCCCACTGATCCCCAAAAGTTGATTGTTCAATCTGCTAGGGAATGGATTAAGCACTAGGTCAGGATGTGTCTGAAAAAAATTGTGATACAGAATGAGCTCTTTTGTATCAAAATCACTCAAAGACATGGCAATACATTTCTCTAAGCTCATTCCCCAGTCTCTGGATGCTTTCCTCCTTCATGCTGGATGAGACTTAGGTAAAAACTTCTGAAGATAAATACTGATGAGATAATAACTCCTTTTCACTCCTACACCTCCCAAATGTTTTTTGTACAAAATTTTCATCCTCCTATGAAAACTGACAATCTTTTATGTTATTGAGCTCTTGCTGCAGGACAGGACTTACAGTAAGACCTCAAGAACATCTCATTTCTTGCAGGACTGGATGTCTCTATGGTGAGCCCACCGGCCTGAAGATGGCAGAAAGGCCACAACTTCAATAATTTGACCTTGCTTCCACTGAGAATTCCAAAACACAGTGTTAATTGATGCCACCAAAAAATGTGGAAAGAGGGGACCAGAGATTCTATCTCTATAGTGGCAGCAACTCAATTTATTTTCATCTGAACTCTTTCCCTTGAAATTTAACAAAAAGGTAGTTGGCAGGGTAAAGGTCAACATTTCTTGAGTTATGATAAGAGGCAGTGAAATAGAATTAAGTTGATGTTTATGGGTTGCATTAGCTGGGAGCAAAAATACATTCCATAAATGACTAAGAGAGGTTTGGATTCCATGACAGGTGATTAAAAAACCAAACTCCAAAAGAAAAGATAAAGATAGATGAAAAAAAATATACAACATTGTCTCAATGGAAATATAAGGAATCTCATTCTCCCCATTTTACAGATGGAGAAACAGGCACAGAAAGCTAATTTACCAAAGGTCATCCAACAAATAATCACTGCATTTGGGAGTAGAACCCAGGCTATGTGTCTCTAGGGCAAAGGTTGTTCCATTCTGCTATTCTGCCTGGAATCTGATCAGGGACCACCTACTCAGTTCATGTTCTTCTGTGTTGATTACACATGTGGGTGTATGAACCCAGGAGACAGATAGTATATTCATTGAAGAAAGATATAAATGTCTATTTCCCTTGAGACTAGCACCATCTAATAGAATTAAAATGTGAGTCATACATATATTTTTAATTGTCTAGTGTGGGAAGCCATCCTTATCTAGCAGATGGTTCCCTGTCTAGTTTCCCTGAGAAAATGGCTCTACCCCAACTCCACCCTATCCTGTACATCACAGACAAGTTCCTCCCAGCCTTGACCCCCTTTACCTGTGTGTCTATAAATAAAAGAGAGTTGGCCTACTCCATGTTGTTAGAAGTCAGAGCTGCTATGGCCAGACCTGTCATGCCCCCTATCATTTAAAAAGAGTTTTGGTACTTTTCTTATTTTGATTAGATAAGTTTATGGATAATTGATTGATAAACAGCCAACATCATTCTCCAGCAATTAACCCTTTTCTCATCCACATGGGACATGGCAGAGAGGCCCCCCCCCCATATTTGGCACCTGAACAGCAGCTGTTCAAGAAGATTTTAGAAGAAAAAATAAAGGTAAGGTGTTGGCCCCTTTCCCATGCATGTGAATAAGTTTAGTAGTAAGTAAGGAAAGGGAATTTAATTGTATGATGTTAACCTAGGGAATTCACTCTCTACAGAGAGAGAAATAAAATCTATCCAGCTATATTCAATACATAGCAAGAGTGAAAATTCAGTGGAAAGAACACAACTCCTACAGTTCTTGAAATGTAAATGGAGACCTGGTTGTTTTAAATACTGTAGACTCAATCAGGCAAGTCTGCCTGCCTCTGTGTGACCTGTGTGAAACTGAGACCTAACTTGGCTGAGACAGGTGCAAATGTTTAGAATCCTGGGAAGAAAGGATCGTAACCAGGAATTTAGGGGAAATATAGAACTTAGAAAAGTAGAAGATAGAATAGAATATAGAATAAAGAATTAGAATAAAGAATATAGAATATAGAATATAGAATAGAATATAGAATAAAGAATAGAATAAAGAATTCTTAGAATATAGAAGAGAAAATTACTTGGTGAGTTTCCTAGTTTAAACATGTGTGTTCCTGCCACAGCTTCCAGCCCTCTAGAAACAGCCTGGTTTCTGCTCCTGGGTGGGGAGTATGGGAAAGCCTACTAAAAACATGACTCTCTCTGCTCAGGCAGAGCCCCTCAGGGCCAGGCCACCAAGATGAAAGGAGAAATAGCCTGGGGATTGGAAGCACCATGGCATGGGCTACAGCAATTTTAAGTGCCTAGGAGCACAACTAAAAATGTAGAGAGAGTTTGGACTATAATAGAAACTTGCTTTTATTTGGACCAAGATGTTGACTTATGGACTTTGGGAGATTTAATCACAGAGTTTAGAAATGCTACTAAGAGCTTTACATCTAAGAGTCAGAAATATTCATCCTCCAGAACCTTTTTGTCTTCTGGGAACATATTTAAAAAGTTTTTGGTAGTTAAGCAGTTCCCCATGGACAAAGAGATACTGAAGAGTAGAGGCAAAATCTCTACTCAGAAGAGTGAAAAAAATTCAATGTCAAAGGAGAATGAGTTAGCACAGGACCTCTGTAATTTGCATTTGAACTGTTCTGCTCCAGTTGAAGCCAAAATTGAGGACAGGCAGTTAGTGTAGAATAGGGAATCTGGTCAAATTGAGGAATGAAGGCCATCAGAGTCTGGGAAGTTGGAGACTGCCCCAGGGAGATTGGAATGTCAGGGTTCCCAGAGCCCTTTTGATCACCAATGTAACTGCCTAACTACCCCTCCCAAAATGCTGCAGGCAAGGCATTGCTAATTAATCTCCCCTGGGCCCCTACCTGAATCTCCATTTGGCCTTTCCTCCTGCCATATGCTTTCTCAACTTTTTTGCCATGTCACTGGCAACTCCTGGGCCTAGTCATGTAGGCAGGAAAGAGAGAGATAAGGGGGAAGAGATCAAAACAAAGGAGACCCTAATCTATAAAAGATGTAGGGTGCACTCATTTCTTGGTATGCTAGATCAATCAACCAGCCCCAAATATTTAGAGGAAATTGGCATATGGCCCTGATAAATCCTTAGATGATCTCCTCTAGCTTGCATCTTCCTTTTTTTTATAATAGAGATCAGGAAGAAAAGGAAGAAAGGGAACATAAAGACAAGATAAAGGGCTTATTAAAGATCATTCAAAACATCAAATGATATAAACTTTTAATGCCTTGCAACAGCCCATGCAATTCACCCATTTTAGGAGTTCAAAAGTCAACTGCCTAGTCCAAAACCTTAGAATAATTAATGATGCAGTAATTTCCTCCACCCTGGAGTTCTAAATCCATGTACTCTGTTATCTCATATTCCAACTGCTGCTTGGTTTACCATATTAGATTTAAAAGATGCCTTTTTCTGTATACCCTAGACTCTCAATTGCAATATCCCTTTGCCTTTGAGGAATCAGAGAGTGAATCTCAACTAACCTTGAGCGTGTTGCCTCAAGGACTTGGAGATAGTCCTCACATGTTCAGACAAACTCTAGCTAAGGACTTAACAATATTCAGAGATAAAACATCTGTAATTATTTTCCAATATGTAGATGCACACCATCCTTTATGTGCTATCACACAGGAGAAATATCAGGCCTTTACAGAGGTCCTAAAGTTCTTAGCTGATAGAAATTATAAGATCCTCAAGGAAGAAAATTTAGTTATGCCATCAACAGAGTTCAATATTTAGGATTGCAACTATCTCAAGGAACCCACCAGCTAGGACAGGAAAAATAACTGCCATATGTACGGCTGTATTGGATGGGAAGGGAAGAAGGGAGGAAGGGGAAGGGATCTCTGACACAGGTCAGCATGCAATGATGATTTTATTATCCATTATTCTCTTGTTACATATGATTTTGGCCTTTTATACCCCTACAGACAAAGAAGGCAAAAAGCCAACAGCAATGAATTCCCAGGCAAAGCAGGCAAATTGCCAACAGCAATGGCTAGGGCAGAAGTGCAACAGCCAGATACCACTCCTTGAACTGTATCTTAATCTAAACTAGACTCAAACATTTTGAGCTCTGTCCTTTCTCAGGGCCAGAGAAACATTCTTGTTTGCAAGCAATGTTCTCTCTATCGTTTCTGGCCTCTTGGCAGAAAATCCTGTTTGCAGGCAATTCCCACCAAAGACTACAAAGTCCCTAGTTTGTAAGAGCACCTGTAGTTAAAACTCCTGATTTCTCTCTTGGTAGAAAATCCTGTTTGCAGGCAGATTCCACCAAGGACTACAAGGTGGCTTGTTTGTGAGAACACCTGTAGCTTATAAGTTTTGATTCCCTACATCTCCTCCCCTCTGATTTAGAAAAAATGCCAAAGCTGAAGCGATTTGAGAAGCCCTTTTGTTCAATTGCTCTCATTTCTTTCAGCACCAGAAGACTATATATAAAACAAAACAAATAAGAAAAAATTATTATAACATTACCCAATGAAATAGACAACACAGTAGAAATATGACCCAATGGATTAAAATTAACAATACTAGAAGTAAGTTCTTGAACGATATCAGACCCAGCAATATCCGGCAACGTTTTACTGAATGTATCCATTTTCGTTTTTTTTTTAAATTTTATAATTTTCACAGTTAAATTTTGATGTCCATGTAATTGTTTTTGAACTTTATCCCAAGATTTGCTGATATTAGAAGGCACTGGTGTTATGTAAAATTGAGAAGAATTTCAGTTACATTTTAAAACACTTTGTGTAGCCAAAAGTGTCACTTGATCTCCCAGTCAGGTTACCATCTGTTGCAGGTGAAGCACATCTGTAGCTAACTAAGAGTCCAAGTTCTTTTGTTGTTGCCATAGTAAACATCTAAAGGAATAGGTGCTGCATGATCAAGACTTGAGTTAGCAGTAATAATAGCACACATTAAGAGAAATAAAGTCCCAGCTCCTGGATCTGGGTTAGGAGCCATAGCTGTTGCTTAATCTTTAAGGCTTTTGATGTCTCCCCAGGTGTGGTTCATCACTAGCGGGGTGCTGGTCATTAGCGATAAATTCTCCATCTGTTGAGTTGGGGGCCTGGATGAATGAGGATGAAAACCCTCAGAGGTATTCAGCTGGTACCCTCAGAGGCTTTTCTGCAGTTCCTGGAAAGATACAAGCAAATCCTCTGCCTTGGGTTAGCAATGGGTGTGGACCATGTCATGTGTTAGTTAGTGGGTCCCTCGGGGTGGCATTAGAACACCCCAATGTTTATGAATAGGAGGGAGACCTTTATCATCAAAGGTGAGAAAATTTAATGTAGAAAGGACTAGCACAATCAAATTTAAAGTAAAATGCAGGGGTGTATTTTCCCTCTCCTTTTTAAACTGGAGTTTGAGTATTTCATTAGCTCATTTAATGATTTTTTAGCTTTTGGGATTGTAGGGTATATTTGTTATGTGTTTAATATTGAAACTTTTTAGAAAATTTTGTAAGGTAGAGGCAGAGCCTTAGTTCAGTTGAGGCAGGGCTCCTTATAAATCTTAGATAAATAATTTTTGTTTTGAAGCCAATTTGCTTCTTGTGTTATGAACAGCATGATTAAGCTTATAGGTCCAGTGAGGGTTAAAGAGGACTGTAAAATAAAGATTTATAAGTTTAAAAAGTTATGTTACAAACTTTTACTTGTATACTTTTTTTATTTATTTACCTGTGTATAGTGTATTTATTTATTTATTACTAAGTTAAAGACTAAGTAAATTTTACTTTTTGTATTTACCAAAGTTTTAGAAACTAGGACATCTATGTAGTTTTTTTATAGTTGCTATGTGTAATATTAGGAGCTCTGTGTAGCTCTTAAGAAAGTTTACTGTTTAAAGTTGCTACAGGGGGATTCAAGATGGCGGGCTAGAGGAAGGCTGCATTCCTACTTGCTCTGTGGATTCCTACTTGCTCGGGATTCAAACAGCAGGACTATGGCTCTCAACCAGATTTCATATTCAAATCACATATAAGGGGTCCCCAGTCACCGCTCCGGAACCAACTCTGCCAGCCTGGGCTGGGCTCGGCCCGGCTGCAGGCAGCTACCACCCGGGAGCGCCAGACCCCGCGCAGCTGCTTTGGAGTCACCGACCTGGGTCTGCGTCAGCCAGCAAGTGAGTGCGGGTCCCCAGCAGTGGCTTTAGAGTCACTGGCCATGCTCCGGCACCAGCCAGCAACTTCCCTGGCAGAGAGCGACCATCTCCGGCTGCCTGGGTCCTCGGAGCTGAGCTTCCCTGGCAGGGAACGAACATCTCTGGTTGCCTGGGTCTTCGGAGCTGAGGTCAGGTCTTCCGAGCCACTGTGCTGCGGCTTCTGGAGAGGTCTGGCCGGGAGCCGCTGGGGTTGCTGACTCCAGCAGGGAGTTCGGGCCCCTTGGCACCATTTTGCAGCTTCCCTGGCAGAGAGTGACCATCTCCGGCTGCCAGGGTCCTCGGAGCTGAGGTCCGGTCTTCCGAGCCACTGCGCCATGGCTTCTGGAGAGGTCTGGCCGGGAGCCGCTGGGGTCGCTAACTCCAGTGGGGATCTTAGGGCCTTTGGCACCATCTTACAGTGTCCCCGGGAGAGAGCAACCACCTGCCACTGCCTGAGCCCCCAGCGAGGAGTTCAGGCCTGCCTGGGCTCTCAAGCCCAGTGTCTCCATCACTGAGCACAGTTGTGTGACACCACCCCATCTTGGTCTAGTGCCCAGGTCCACACCCTGGCCCGGAATCTAGCACCTTGCTGTATCTAATTGTCTATCACACTAGGCTGCCTCTGCCCAGAAGCATTAATCATTCCCAAGCTGGAGGTAATCGGACAACACCTTTCTTGGGTCACCGGTTGATCAAGTATCTCTCAAACAACAGGTGAGTTACTGGAAATCTGCAGGACACTTTAAGTCTTCACAGGGAAATTGCAATCCCTTGGATTCGCATTACTAGAGGGGACGATACATGAACAACATGAGAAAACACGGGAAGAAAGTGTCCCAAACAAACCTAGATGATATATCAGGAGAACCCAAAGACAGCATGGTAGGAGGAATTACAGAAAGGGAGTTCAGAATGTTCATAATTAAAATGATCCGAGAAGAGAATGATGTGACAAGAGAGCAGATTCAGGCTATGAATAATCAGCTAATAGCTAATAGAGCAATTGCAGGAAGCAAAAAATCACTTCAATAAAGAGATAGAAGTTCTGAGAAAAAAACAAACAAATTCTTGACGGAAACAAGGAAATGAAGGAAATAATAAACCAAGTGAAAAACTCAATAGAAAGCATAATTAACAGAATAGATCACTTGGAAGACAGAACTTCAGACAATGAAGACAAAATATTTAATCTTGAAAACAAAGTCAACCAAACAGAGAAGATGGTTAGGAATCATGAATGAAACCTCCAAGAAATATGGGACATCATGAAAAGACCAAATTTAAGAGTTATTGGGATTGAGGAATGCACAGAGATACAAACCAAGGGTATGAGTAATCTGTTCAAGGAAATATTATCAGAAAATTTCCCAAATCTGATGAATGAGATGAAAAATCAATTACAAGAGGCTTACAGGACACCAAACACACAGAATTACAACAGATCCACACCAAGTCACATTATAATGAAAATACCTAACATACAAAACAAAGATAGAATTTTAAAGGCTGCGAGAGAAAAGCAACAGATTACCTACAGGGGGAAACCAATACGGATATCAGCAGATTTCTTGGCCCAGACCCTAAAAGCAAGAAGGGCCTGGAACAACATATTTCAAGCTCTGAAAGAAAACGGATGCCAACCAAGAATCTTATACCCAGCAAAACTTACCTTCAGATTTGATGACGAAATAAAATCCTTCCATGATAAACAAAAGCTTAAAGAATTCACAAATAGAAAGCCTGCCCTACAGAATATTCTCAACAAAATATTCGAAGAGGTAGAAATGAAAAATAACAATCTCAGTCATCATGGGGAGGAATTACCCTAAAGAAAGAGTCAATCAAAGGAGAAACAAAGTTAACAACCCCAAAAAAGCTAAAATGACAGAAAATACAAGTCATATCTCAATAATAACCCTGAATGTAAATGGCCTAAACTCATCAATCAAAAGACATAGACTGGCAGACTGGATTAAAAAGAAAGACCCAACAATATGCTGCCTACAAGAGACTCATCTCATAGAAAAACATGCCCACAGACTAAAGGTGAAAGGTTGGGAAAAAACATACCATGCACATGGACTGAGTAAAAAAGCTGGGGTTTTCCATTCTCATTTCAGATAAAGTAGATTTCAAGCCAAAGTTAGTCAGAAGGGATAAAGAAGGACATTTCATACTGCTTAAAGGAAGCATAAATCAGCAAGATAACAATCATAAATATTTATGCACCAAACAATGGTGCATCCATATACGTCAATCAGATCCTTCTCAATTTCAGGAATCAAATACACCAAAACACAATAATACTTGGAGACTTTAACACTCCTCTCTTACCGTTGGACTGATCTTCCAAGCAAAAATTGAACAAAGAAACCATAGGACTCAATGATACAATCGCTAATTTGGACTTAACAGACATATATAGAATATTCCATCCATCAAAAAGCAAATACACTTTCTTCTCAGCAGCTCATGGGTCCTTCTCTAAAATAGACCATATGTTATGCCACAAAGCTACTCTTAGCAAACACAAAAATGTAGAGATACTACCTTGTATACTATCAGATCATAATGGAATGAATTTAGATATCAATGATAAAGTGAGAAACAGAAACTACTCCAAGACCTGGAGATTAAATAATATGCTATTGAATGATACATGGATAAAAGAAGACATTAGGGGGGAAATTAAAAGATTTGTAGAGCTCAATCAGAACAAAGATACAACATATCAGAATCTCTGGGATACTATGAAAGCAGTGCTAAGAGGAAAATTCATTGCATGGAGTGCACTTAATAAAACAATGAAAAGTCAACAAATCGATGACCTCACATTACAGCTCAAAGCCCTAGAAAAAGAGGAACAGATCATCACCAAAAGTAGTAGAAGACAGGAAATAATCAAAATCAGAGCTGAAATCAATGAAATTGAAACAAAAGAAACAATTCAAAAAATTGACAAAACAGAAAGTTGGTTCTTTGAAAAAATAAACAAAATTGATAAACCCTTAGCCACGCTAACGAAGAGAAGGAGAGAGAAACTCCAAA
>JAJEJO010053129.1:387669-401580 GCA_020662805.1 Glaucomys volans | reverse complement strand
GATACCCTTCCTAAGCTGATAGCTTTTATTATTTATTATTACTATTATTATTTTGAAAGTTCCCCTTTTATTATTTAAAATCTGGGGTGCTTACCCTTTTGGTGCTTATCCTGCTGACTATGCCAGGTGTATGGCTGCATTGGATGGGAAGGGAAGAAGGGAGGAAAGGGAAGGGATCTCTGACACAGGTCAGCAAGCAATGATGATTTTATTATCCATTATTCTCTTGTTACATATGATTTTAGCCTTTTATGCCCCTACAGACAAAGAAGGCAAAAAGCCAACAGCAATGAATTCCCAGGCAAAGCAGGCAAATCACCAACAGCAATGGCTAGGGCAAATGCGCAACAGCCAAATAACCACTCCTTGAACTGTTTCTTAATCTAAACTAGACTCAAACATTTTGAGCTCTGTCCTTTCTCAGGGTCAGAGAAACATTCTTGTTTGCAAGCAATGTTCTCTCTGTTTCTGACCTCTTGGCAGAAAATCCTGTTTGCAGGCAAATCCCACCAAGGACTACAAAGTCCATAGTTTATAAGAGCACCTGTAGTCAAAACTCCTGATTTCTCTCTCGGTAGAAAATCCTGTTTGCAGGCAGATTCCACCAAGGACTACAAGGTGGTTTGTTTGCGAGAACACCTGTAGCTTATAAGTTCTGATTCCCTACAGCCATAGGACAATATCCTCTGCCCCAGACCACAAGGCAACTCAGAGGCTTCCCAGGGATAACTGGATACTGCAGGCTTTGGATTCCTGGGTATGGGAAATTAGCTAAGCCTCTCTACAGCCTCCTTAAAAACCCCTACACCACGAAACAACTGCCCTGATGTGAGAACCGAAACATACTAAAGATTTTTAAAATATCAAAAAGGGGCCTTACTTCAAGGCCCCTGTTCTCAGTTTACCTATGGAACAAGATTTTACATGTTTGTCACTGAGAGGAAAATAATCCTAAAAATATTCATGCAAAACTATGGGATAGGAATCCATGAACAAACCAGGTCAATAGCCAATGGCATATCTCAGTAAGAAGCTTAGCATAGTAGCTTCATTCTCAAAAGTAAGGAAAAATAAGATCTCATAATTTTCTTTTACATCCAAACCTGTTCTAAAAATTAGAAATATTTAAACTGCCCTAGCCATCAAGTTTCTGCTGGAACTAGTAATCTCTCTCTCAACTCCTTTCAAATCTGAGTCAAGGCTTACATTGAAATGTAAATGAAAGAAGCCTGAAGGATCAGTAGGAGACCAGTTCCACTCCAAGGGAAAACAAAAAAGGGAAAAAGTGTCTTTTACCTAATCTCCAACTAATCTAAACTAAAAAGTAAATTGTATGGTGATTTACTAAAATAATTAATGGTCATGTCATTTTTCCATGACTCTTGTTTTTGTTTTTGTTTTTGCCCTTTAATTCTGTATTTTTTGAGCTCATGAAATTTTGATGAGATCTATTTTTTATTCAACTAGAGTTTTTGAACAACTGGTACATTGCAATGAAGATTCACCTGTAAAAAGCTACAAGGCCTTTGCTTTTGTGGTATGTGTATATAATGTTGTCTGATATCATGTTTTTTGTCATATATGTGCATCCAAATATTATGGACATGATATCAAAATGACATAAATAATGAGTGCTCATGAATTAAAATTAAAAAATGGATCCAGATACCTTTAATTCACATGATTTAAAAAGGTTCAATTTAAATTGGATTAAAAAAGTGAAATGTCTTCAAAATTATTTAATGCAAAAGTCTCTAGGTGGTCAAACTAGTAAAATGTTGATGTCTATAAAATGTCTAATATCAATTGTTTCTAGGACTTTTCTTCAACAGGAAAGAAATGGCAGATCCTGTTGAATACACTTGTTTGTTATCTTGGTTTTTACAGTAAAATAAGTAAATTAAATTTGACATGTATGGGATTACTTCAGTGTGTTTGTTAGGGACATCTAATTAATTGACAAAAGTTGATATGCTAACTGATAAATAACATCAAGTACTCTTAACTCCTTAAATTCCATGGGGTAACATTCTTAAATATTATTGGTGTTTTCTTAGATTGGTAAATAAAAAGGGTTTAAAATTGCTTTGTGTCATCACTAGAAACAAGGTTACTAAGAGTTAAGTCCTAACAGGTACAATTCTATATACAAAAGGATCCAAAAGCTTCAACTGTGTTTCAATTAGAGTACTATACTTAACATAAAATATTTCATCTTATTAAAATGGAGTAATTTATCTAAATTCAAAAATTTCATAAGAGTTGTTTCAAAATGTGGACAAAAAAGGGGTCAAAAATACAAAAGAAAAATAAAAGGCTCTAGGTGTGGAAATATATTTAGTAGAAAAAAATGTTTCTGGGTAGGGAAGTCTTTGTGTGATAAAATACATGAGGGTCTAAATAAGTGCTCAAAAAATCTGTGTGTAAATAAATGGCAAATTTCAACAAGTTTGTGTGTAACTAATTTGGTTATATGTATGTGAGACAATCAGTTAAAGCTATTTAAGTTTTTTCCTAAGGTCAAATACTAAAGTACTAATAAAAACCAAAGTTTAATTCATATGTTAAAATGACAAGGATTTCTTTAAAACACTAATTTACTCTTAACATTGTATCTGTGAAGTTTTATTCTTTAGAACAATTACTCTTAAAAATTAGAGTTTGTACAATTATGGTTAAACAACCACTGTTAAGAGTATTGTATAACATTACAGAGTCTAAATTTTTCCTTAAAAACTAAATTTGGCTAATGTAAAAATATCAAGGTAATTTGTGGAGTAGTCACTCTTCTTTGTATATTAAATGTGTTCATATCTTCCAGGTATACAAGTCCTTAAAGTAGAAAATTTGTCAAGACGCTGTTCTCCAAACTAAACTTGTCTGTAATGGTAATTTTTAACTTATAAGAATAGCAAATTTTATTGGTGATTCATTTATATCATTTAATGTTCTATAGCAGGACCTGTTATCAATAGAATATATTTAAAATTTTATGTTACTTTCTATACTGGGATAAAAATGTAAATGTATTTCTAAAAGTTAGTGAGAGCCTGATTTGTTTAAAGGTTAATATCATGAAACATGATCTCATTTTGCCACTTTGCCACATGAAAGAAAGTTAAAAACTCTTTTAGCTTCTCCTTGATGCATGTTTTATATATAATGTCATATGGTGCTGACTGACATTCATATAGACTCAGGAAAAAATATATGTAAATTTTGTAAAATGATATTTAAAGAGGAGGCAAAGATCAGCTTCAGAAATAAAACAATTTACATAAGATTTGTGAAGAGCCCCTCTTACCTGAAATAAGGCTCTGTCTCCCATCTTACTACATGTTAGAGTGCCTCCAAAATAAGCCGGACTTCAGCTTATTTAAATTTATATTCAAAAGATTGGTTTTTTGTTATAAAATTACTGTGATCTCAAACAGGGGATATAATGTATAGTTCAGTCAAAATTCAAGAAAGCTATTACACAAACTAAATATGTTTTTACTGCTGTTAAATTCATTTTGTATTTTGCTTGTAAACTCTATAACTGTTGCCTGTTAATATTTTGTAGTGGTACTATTTCAAGAACAAACTAAATTAATTTGAGATAATAAGCTGTCACCTATAGAACAAATAAGATAACATAGACCCCAATTAAATAAAAGGGGGTAAATAACTATAAAGTTATAGACATTGAAGTTAAAGCCCAATACTCTTACTTTATGACTGGTGAGACTGACCTTCTGGATGTTTAAGATCAAACTTAGAGATTGAGACTAAAATAAAGGGGCCAAGAAAACCAGTGTTTAGCTCTTGCCCTCAGAGTTATCCTGAACCCAGGAAGCAAGAGAACTTCTGTAAGGAGCTTTGCAACTCTGGGCCACATGACCTCCCCATCAGGGAGATTGATGGGGGGAGATTGACCACTAGAGGATGAAAAGCCAATCAATGCACCTGCTACAGAGGAGAGTCATTGGAAAAGGGAGATATCCCTGATGCTTCCAAGGGAAGCCACCTCATCAAGGAGACCCTACCTAGTGAATGGCACTAAAGGAGCTTAGAAGCTGCTCTCAAGTTCCCCATGAGTGATCCCTGTGGGAACTTAGCTGACTCTTTACAGACAGGAACAGGTAAACTTGAGCAGCTTGGCCTGAAACATCTAGCAAAACAGTTAAAACAAAAACATAGCCATTATTGAGCATTTTAAAAAGAAATAACAGTTAAATGCAACTTAAGATGTACAGTTGTGTTAGACCCCTAGAATAAGTAAAGACTGGAGGCTACAAAAGAGAATACTCAACATGTTATTTCTCATTGTCTAGCTGCTTTTGCAGTATTAGGCTGTCCGTTACAGATCAAAACTGATAATGCTCCAGCTTATACTAGTTCAACAGTTTTGCCACCAATTATGTATTGAACACAAACCAGGTATTCCTTATAATCCTCAAGGTCAAATCATTGTAGAACAAGCTCATTTATCTATTAAGCTACAATTACAAAAACAAAAAGGGGGAGAGAAGACCCCACAAAATAACCTTAATCATGCCCTGTTTGTTTTAAACTTTTAAATTGTGATTCTGAAGGTCACACAGCAGCTGAGAAACATGTGTCTTCTGCCATAACAGGTCCATTGGGTCTAGTTTGGTGGAAAGACTTACAAACAGGACAGTGGAAAGGACCAGATTCAGTAAAAATGTGGGATAGAGACCATGCTTGTGTCTTTCCAGAAGGAGCATTCTGCCCTATTTGGGTACCTGAATGTGCCATCAAGCATGGAGGACCTGAAGCCAAGGTTCAAATGGTTGAAAATCAAACCAGAGACATGATCATCCCTGACCTCTGGGGAGAACAGGAAGTCAATGAGGAGAAGGAAAAGGAAGAACCAAGAGCTGGAACCTCAAAGCGGCTCTCAGAACCAAGATCCAGAACCTCAAAATAACTGGACTTATTTGCACTTTAAAAAATAATTTGCACTTTAAAAAATATTAAAAAGGTAGAGATGTGGGAAGCCATCCTTATCTAGAAGAATCAGATGGTTTCCTGTCTAGTTTCCCTGAAAATTGCTCCCCTAACTCCACCCTATCCTGTCTATCACAGAAGAAGCTCCTCCTGGTCTTGGCCCCATTTACCTGTGTGTCTATAAATAAAAAAGAGTTGGGTTACTCCATGTTGTTAAAGGCCAGAGCTACTATGGCCAGACCTGTCACACCCCTTCTCATTTAAAAATGGTATTGGCCCTTGTGTGTTTATTGATTAGATAAGTTTATGGGTAATTGATTAATAAATAGCCAACATCATCCTCCACCAGTTAGCCCTTTTCTCATTCATGTGGGATGTACCTGAGAGACCCCCATAGCCTAGTAGTCACAATTTTAAAAAGTAAAAAGAAGCAAGTGAAATTAATTTTAATGTTATATTTTGCCTAACTCAGTTTAACTGAAGTATGATCCTTTTGACATGAAATCAATATGAAAGGTTATTGCTTATTGTTATGGTCTGGATGTGAGGTGTCCCCCAAAAGCTCATGTGTTAATACAGAGGAAAAATGATGGGATTATAAGAACTGTATCCTAATCAGGTCATACTAGTTTGAATGACTAGTTGGTGACTGGAGGCAGGTAGAATGTTGCTAGAGGAAGTGGGTCACTAGAGATGTGCCCTGGAAGGGTGTGTCTTTCCTTGGGTCCTTCCCCCCCTCTATCTCTGCTGCCTGATCCCACCATGAACTGAGTAACTGTCCTCATCTGGTCCCTTCTTCCATGATGTGTAGATTCACCTGGGGCCCAGAGCAATGGCAGTCAACCATCTATGTATGGACTGACCTCCGCAACTGTGAGCCCCAAATAAACTTTCCCTCCTTGAAGTTGTTCTTATTAGGTATGTTGTCACAGTGATGAAAAACTCATGGAAATACTGAAACATTTTAAACTCTTGTGCTCTTTATAGACCTCAAAGCACATCACACTGTGGACAAGCTACACTGCCCACACTTGACATGTGACTCAGCACAGCTCTAGACCATCTGTTCAGCATCCTGGGGGTGTTAGAAAATTCTGACACCTGGGTGCATCCAAAGAACTGTGAGGTCAGAAATTCTGGACCCAAGGTCAAGGCTCAGTGTATGTTTGTGTACATGTCCTAGGATGTAGCCAAACTCCAGACTCCTGGAGGAAAATTCATCCTTCCCTATTCCCCATGTATGCTCACTACCTTGCATACAGCCTGGAATATTAAAGGCATTTAGAATTTATTTCAAAAACAAGTGAATGGGATTCAAACTTATCCTTAGGTTCCCTGAGTTGTTGTCCTAATTTGGCCACCAATTGGCCTATGATCATGATCTTCTGCCAATGACCCTCTCTGGGCCTAATCTTCCCATCAGTGGCAACAGCTCTTGTGGACTAGCTATTCCCTGGTCCCTCCAATCCCTTAAGTGAATAACCCCCAGAATAGGTGCCAGGTACCACATAGCACAACCTGGATGTGCCTGCCCCTTAAGGCAAGTCTTCTCCAAAAGAACCACAGCCCATACAGAGATCCCTCCTGTACTGCATTTGCTCAGCATATGTAATCACCATGTCAGTGGCATCTCCACAGTCACAGGAAATCTAAATTGCATCTTTCAGGTTTTAATATGTTATTTCTGGCCATTTCACATGTAGCTCCTAAGAGGAGGGCATCTCCTTGGCAAGCTCACCAGTTACACTAATCACAGGGGATGCTGACATGGCACTGTCATAGCACAGTGATGGCTGTGCCTCTGTGAGAAGCACATTCTGCTTAGAAATTAGTGGGCAGATGTGGGGGAAGGAGGGCACCGAAGAGCATAGGAAAGGTGCCTTTTCCATGTGAATGTCATTTGCATCTGTAGTTTGGCAAAAACATGAGAACTCACCACGAGCTCAGATCAAGTCCATGCACCCTGAAATGCTGGGGAGCCAGTTTGTTAATTCAGTCAAGGGGAAGGTAGGGAGGAAGGAGAAACAGAGCCATTGCAAATTTTGAACAGAGCACCAAATTTCTCTGACCTGCATTCTGGCACCAGCAGTGTGCCAGTGCTCCCACACTGTTCACCATTTCTACCCCTCCATTCCTGGTTCTCAGCACCTCCTTCAGTTCTTGTTCTGCATCCCAGGCACTCAGGATTGACCACAGTTCCCTGAACAGGCTACAATCTCTCAAGATTCCGTGTGCTTGCACATTCTTACTTCCCAGCTTCTCACTTGCTAAATTCTACCCAGTCTTTAAAGCTCATTTGGATGCCATCTCTGCCAGAAAGTGTTCTTTTGCTGTGTCAGGAAGCCCAGGCTGGGTCTGAGATCTCTCCTCTGCATTCTTCTAGCATCCAGGCTCACTTTTATCATTGCACCTGTCACCATTTAGTTCCAGTCCATTTTTTTCTTTTCAATGTTTTGTGATCTCTTTGAGAGGGAACATTGCATCTTTTGTCTCTGCATCCCTAACTCACCAGGTAGAACATGACAGGCTCTTAATTCAAAGACTCAGAGAGAGATGGAGAGAGAGAAGGAAAGAAAAAAGGAATATTTACTAAATCGGGAATATGAGAGTCATAAACTCAACTGTGCCCCCAAAACAACTGCTGAAGCCTTAAGCCCCAGTGTGACTTTACTTGGAGGCACAGACTTCAAGGAGGTAACTAAAATTTAATGAGGCCATAAGGATGGGGCCCTGATCTGAGAAGGCTTCTGTCCTTATAAAAGAGACACCAGTAATGGGTGCACAGAGGAAAGATCATGTGAAGACAAAGCAAGAAGGCAACTATCTATAAACCAAGGAGAAACCAAACCTCCAGATACCTTGGTCTTGGACTTTCAGGCTCTAGAACTGCAACTAAATAAATGTCTGTGTTGTAAGCCTCTCCAAACATGGGATTTTGTCATGGCAGCCCTGTGTGGGATTTTGTCCATGTCCATGGCTTGGACCAAAAAGGAGGAAAGAAGGAAAAGGGCACATGGCAGCCATGACACTGTTGGCCTTACCTAGCTCAGGTGTCTCTGCAATGGAGAACTGTAGGGACACACCTTAAAATGGCGACCACAATAACAACACCCTCGGGGCAAAAGCCTCCCCCACTCGTGGTACCACCAAGGTGGCGGCCTAGGATTGGCTCATTCAACTTCCATGAACCTGAGCAGCTTTACATCTTAGCAGACCTCTGTCCTGCAGGCCTTGCTGTATACTGCATGTGCTGTTGACCTTTAAGATGATTGGCCCCCGCCTGTATCTCCTCCCCTCGCTCCCTTTTCAAATTCACTGTTTCACTTCCCTATTAAATGAGATCCTGCTCGACAGACTCCCGGCTGATGTGCGTTTTTCAGCCGTCGACACTCACCATCCTGTTTGACCCCCGTGCCCCCTCTGGCTGGTCCAGGGAGGGCACCCAACCTTTATTGTTTGGTGCGGAACAACAACTGGTGCCCCGTGTGAGGAACGAGGGAACTTTGTCGGCAGGCAATCGGTTTGGTTCACGGGTGAGTGTACTCCCATTGAAATATGGGACAGTCTAACTCCAAGTATGACCCCTCCCTAGACTCCCTCCGGGTACTCCTTAGGAGCCGGGGGTTAGAACTTTCAGATAGTCAAGTTTTTCAGACCTGGAAGGTCCTCATCAGGATAGCCCCTTGGCTTCTGGAGGCCAATTTATTTGACTGGGACACATGGGACAGGATTGAACAACTCCTTCATAAAGCCCAAATTCATAGAGGAGAAATTCCTCCTCTCGGGGCTTTTCCTACCATCACGGCCCTTAAGGGCTGTTTTCCACCCCACCCTGGTCGTGCCATAAGCATAGATCAGGGCACCCCTGAGGTGATGCGATCTCAGGAAAGCGGCCCAAAACTTTCTCCACTTGATGAACTGGGAGAATCCTCTCAGGAGCCCAAAGCAGAGCCTTTTGATCCATTTGACTCGGCTCCTTGGCCACCTCGAGAGGAGGTTGCCGAGTCTCCAAAGTCGCGCTTACCTGCGAGCATTTCCCCCTCTAATCCTTCCCGAGCTTCGTCAGCCCCTCCCCCACCATATCCGCCCAGCGCAGTAAAACCGCTTAGCGCAGGCCCGGGCCCCCCTCCTCCTCTGCCTCGGAGGCGTGTCACCTTTTTCTAGTAAACATTAACCCAGGGGGTAACAGGCCCGCGATTTGGTATCCCTGGGAGCCACAAGATCTTAAGGAACTAAAAAAGGCGGTTACGGAGGATGGCCCAAATTCTCCGTGGGCAGAAACTATCCTGCAGGGGCTAGCTCACCAAAACTGCACTACACAGGATTGGAAGAATTTAGCCAAAGCAGTCCTTCCTGGACCTATGTATATTAAATGGAGTCCATTCTTTAATGATGAATGTCATGCCCAAGCTGAGAGAAACCAGGCTGCTAACCCCCCCATACCTGTTACTTATGGGATGTTATCAGGAACTAATGATCAGTTCTCCACGGGATTATTACAAGCAGCTCTACCTGCTCCATACCAGGAGCAGGTCCGAGCTTTAGGCTTGGCAGCCTGGAAAAAGTTGGAGGAAGGCCCATCGGAACCCCCAATCTCTGGTATCACTCAAAAGGCAACAGAAGATTTATCTTCTTTTATAGACAGGGTGGAAAAAAGTCTACATAGAAAATTTCCCCCAGGCCCACTGAGAGACCAATTTGTTAAAATGCTTGTATGGGAAGGTATGACAGCTGATCATAAACTGGCCTGTGCCGGCTTAAAAGAACGATCCATGGGGAGATGGATAGTGGCCACCAAAGATATCGGTACCATGTCCCACCAGGCCCAAACTATGACCACGATGCTTAAAGCCTCTCAAGAAAGTACTATAGCCGATCTTGTTTGTGCTCTCCAGCAGGCTTTTCCTAGGAGAGAGACACCTACAGGTATGAGAGGGGTCTGCTACAAGTGTGGACAATCAGGCCACTTTAAGAAGGAATGCCCCCTAGAAAACTGAGACAAAGTGCCTCCTGTAAGAGGCCCGGCCCACCGGCCTCCACGCACTCTGTGCCCTAGGTGTAAAAAGGGACTTCACTGGGCCAGGGATTGTAGATCTAAAGTGGACCTTGTAGGGAAGCCTTTAAACTTCATGGGGGGCAGCTCCCAGCCCCGTTAAATAAGGGGAGAACATTTGCTAGGACTCATTGGACGGTACCCTTAGTACCAGGCATCAGGCCAAAAATGACTATTACCATTGGGGGAAAAAGTTTTAAGTGCCTCATTGATACTGGAGCAGATAAAACAGTTTTAAGGAGGGAGGAAATCCCTCCCCAATGGAAGCTCCTACCCGGGCCCCCTCTTTTGGGAGTGGGCGGGCAAACGGAATCCTTTCAGAAAGCAAACTGGCTCCCATGGAAAGACCCTGATGGCAATGGCGGGGAAGTGCGCCCCCTAGTGGCCTCGGGTTTAACTGCAAATTTACTTGGACAAGATATATTAGGTGAAGCAGAGGCATATATCACCACCGATCATAAAGCCTTTTATGATGATCTTTTAGAGGAAGAAGAGTATCAACAGCAATTTGAACAGGGAAGGGCTTGCCATCCTAATTACAGGGACGATCCCTCCTTTGAGGCAATATGGAGGGGGGAACCTAGGCCTTCTTTACGGCCACACCCCCAATCCTAAAGGCCACTGCTCACCTGGAGCCTCTAAAAATCAAATGGCTTCCGGGCCCTCCCATTTGGATCGAGCAGTGGCCTCTTCCTCAACATAAACTTAAGCAACTCCATTTATTAGTTCAGCTACAGTTGGAGGCGGGCCATCTCAGACCATCTGTTAGCCCATGGAATTCCCCTGTTTTTGTTATTCAAAAGGCCAATGGTAGTTGGAGATTTCTACATGACCTCAGAAAAATAAATGAAAGAATGTTGCCTTTTGGTACCCCTCAGAGAGGAATTCCCTGGATTCCCGCTATTCCTAATCATTATCATCTCACAGTTATTGACATTAAAGACTGCTTTTTCTCCATACCTTTGAGCCCTGAAGATTCTGAAAAATTTGCCTTTTCCATTCCCTCCCCCAACTTCGAGGGCCCAGATCAAAGATTTGAATGGACAGTCTTACCGCAGGGGATGGCTAACAGTCCCCCCATGTGCCAGTTTTTTATATCTAAGATCCTAAGCCCTCTCAGGCACAAAGATCTTCTATTATATGTTTACATGGATGATATTATCCTTGGGGCAAAACAAAGTGATCAATTAAACCACCTCTTAAAATCATGCCTCCGTTTACTTCATGGACTGGGATTTCAAATTGCACCTGAAAAGGTCCAGAAGCTCCCCCCGTTTAAGATTTTGGGATCCATTCTAGAACTGGACGTGGTCTCTCCAGTAAAGCCTCAACTCCAGGTACAAAAAAGTTACTTTCTTCCTCAGCTCCAAAAGCTTCTTGGAGAGATTAATTGGATGAGGCCATGGATCTCTTTTAGCACGGAGGAGCTTACCCCTCTTTTTGAACTCCTCCGGGGCACAAATTTGTCCTCAACTATTACACTAGATAGCACACACATGGATACTCTTCTTAAAGTTCAGGAGGCCATTGATTACTCCTGTCTGAGGAGGTATGATCCCTCATTGCCTTTAACTTTCTATATTTTTAGTGGGAAGTTTCTCTTCACTGGTCTCCTAGCACAAGATGGAGACCCCATACATTGGGTTCATCTGTCTGTTGGGGGTGTCCCCCGAGTCTATGCCATGTTAGACCAACTTGCAGACTGCATAACTAAGGGGAGAGATTTGTCTCTTCGCCTCTTTGGCCTTCAACCCCATGCCCTCATTGTTCCATTCAGACTAACTGATTTCACATGGCTGCAGAGAAACAACAATCGCATTGCGATAGCCATGGAGGGATTTTTTGGACAAGTAGATTGCCATTACGGCCCCTATAAATGGATGAATTCTTTTTCCCAGCTAGATTGGGTGCCACCTAAACTGTTCTTGCCTAATGCTAATCCCTCTTACCCCACAGTCTTCTCTGATGGGGGTAAAAGAGGTGCAGCTATAATTATTTTTCCCCCTTTCATGCAGGGAAATGAAAATCCTAAAACTATTGTTCATGATGTCCAAGGCTCAGCACAATTTAAAGAACTTTATGCTGTGGTCCTAGCACTACAAGAGTTACCTGAGGCATTCAATCTGTTTACAGATAGCCTTTATATTGCTAATTTGCTCCCCAACCTGCCCTGGTCTTATATTAAACTTGATAACAATCCCATTACTCCTTAAATGATTCAAGCAAGAAGCCTGTTAAAACAGAGAACCAAACCTATATTCTTACAACATCTTCGGGGGCACCAGCGTCTTCCTGGCATTCTATCTGAGGGCAATGCTCTTGCTGACTCCCTAGCCTCCTATCCCCAAGCTTACCCCGTTTACGAGGAAGCTGTGACTTTTCATAACCTTACTCATGCTAATTGGCGTGGTTTACACCATAGATTCCCTCATATCTCTATTAAGGAACTTAAAAAAATAGTTCAAACATGTAAATCTTGTTTGCCTTTTCTACAAGTACCCCCTTTACAGGAGGCTGGGATCAACCCCCGTGGACTTACTTCAAACCATTTATGGCAAAGAGATGTCACTCATTATACTCCCTTTGGAAAGCTTAAATATATCTTTGTAACTGTTGATACCTTTTCCCATGCCTGCTGGGCCACAGCTCATGCTGGAGAAAAGACAAAACATGCCATAAGCCATTTCTTACAATGTTTTGCTGTCCTTGGTCTGCCCAAACAACTTAAAACTGATAATGGCCCTTGCTTTGCTAGCAAATCTTTCTCAACATTTGTAGAACGCTGGAACCTTCAACATTCTACGGGTATACCACATAATCCCACCGGACAGGCGATTATAGAACGCCAAAACCATACTTTAAAGACCCAATTAATAAAACAAAAAGGGGGAATATCCTCCCCCCATGATCAGTTAAAAATGGTATTGTGTACTCTGAATATTTTAAATTTTTCCAAAGAAGATAATCTTTCACCATTCCAGAAACATTGGGCTACTATAATAAAATATCAAACCATCAAAGTCCGTTGGAAGGACCCTCTCACAGGGGCCTGGCAGGGTCCTGATCCTCTCCTGACTGTAGGGAGAGGGTTTGGATGTGTGTTCCCTATTGGGGAGAATAAACCTATTTGGATACCTGCAAAAAACATCAAATATCACCCCTCTACTGATAATGATCATTCTTCTCCTGAAAGTGAGAAGTCTAACCCAGGAAGCTCTGCCTCTTGAGGTTCTTTTCTTTCTTTTTTTTCTCATAACAGAAATAAGAGGACCCTGACCCTCCTGACACCTTGGTGATGGCGCTGCCTCTTGGATTCACCGCGTGGGTAGGACTGTGGACTCTCCCTTTGATAACCTGTAATCCCCATGCTCCTCAGCTATTAGCCTGGGAAGTATTAAACCCTACTGGACAAAGGGTCTGGTCCATAAAGGAAAGCCACCCCCCCAGGGGCATGGTGGCCCACTTTACACCCAGATGTATGTCAATTAGCTATTGGACTAGACACCTGGGATTTGCCTGAGGTAAATAAACCCAATGAGATACCCCTACGGGGTCCCAAAACAGGAGATTACCCCCGAAATTATTTGGGGGATTATAGGGGGTGCCGGGACCCACAGCGGCGGTGTTTTCTCAGGAACACAGATTTTTATGTATGCCCTAAGGATGGCTGAAACCGCCAACAGATAAGAAAATGTGGAGGGCCTGAATCCCTGTACTGTGCAGCCTGGGGATGTGAAACCACTGGGGAAACTTCTTGGAACCCCTCTTCCAGTTGGGATTGGATCACAGTACGCCGTGACTTTATCCGTACAGGAAAAGATAAATGTTACACCTCTAGGCTCCCCCAATCAGCTTGTTGCTCTAATCCCCTTTGTAATCCACTTAATATCTCCTTCACAAACCAA
>JAJEJO010053129.1:361873-387269 GCA_020662805.1 Glaucomys volans | reverse complement strand
TTCAACTTCCATGAACCTGAGCAGCTTTACATCTTAGCAGACCTCTGCCCTGCAGGCCTTGCTGTATACTGCATATGCTGTTGACCTTTAAGATGATTGCCCCGCCCCCCCGTATCTCCTCCCCTCGCTCCCTTTTCAAATACCTGTTTCACTTCCCTATTAAATGAGATCCTGCTCGACAGACTCCCGGCTGGTGTGCGTTTTTCAGCCGTGGACACTCACCATCCTGTTTGACCCCCGTGCCCCCTCTGGCTGGTCCAGGGAGGGCACCCAACCTTTGTTGTTTGGTGCGGAACAACAGAGAACCTGATGGGGGAAGTGAAGGAAGCCAACAATCACCACTGCCACATGTTATATTGTCATGGTGCTCACATTGATGCCGTGTGCTCCCACACTGTTCCCAGCTCATGCCTGAGCACTGACAGGATACTAGAGCCAGGATATTTCCACCAAGCAGGGCCCTCCAGCAGATGTTCTTTGCTCTGGGCTGCCCCACCTGGCTGACTGAGCTTCCAGCAGAGCTGGCCTGGAGTCTGCAGCTCTCCTTTCCCTTCCTCCTTCCCTCACTGCCTTCACAAGGGTCATTACAGTCTGAATTTCTTGACATTTACTTCTGCTCCGTTTCTCCTTATCCCACACCAGTATTTCCCCCTAAACTCTTTTATTCACTTAATTCCATGTTGACTTCCACAGAAGGTAACCTGAATGTTTTACTGCCCAAAATGTTATACTCCTCAAATACCATCAGGAGGGAGAGGTGACCCCTCCCTAACCTCTTCCCCTCCCTGCGGGAGTGAGACTGCCCCGCCCCCTTTTCCTCCCCCACCCAATAGCTGCCTAGCTGGCCCGAGTTAGCCCCACCCCTTTCCTCCCCTCCCTATAAATACTGGCAACAAAATAAGGGTTGCGCAATTCCCCAGCACACCGCTTTTAGGTATGTGGAAAATTGTAGCTGGCCAGCTGTAATAAAGGCTTCTTTTGGCTTTACCTGAGTGGCTTCGATGATTTTGTTTTTTCCAGGTATAACAGACAAAAGGCTGAAAGTAGAGGACATTCCCTGATTGCTATTTTCTGTAGAATCATCACCTGATTGCACCACCCTAGCAAGCTGCAGAAGCAATAGTTTCAGTCCCATGGCAGACAGAGGAGGATGCTAATATGATGGAGATGAGGAGCTTGCCCTGAAATCACATGACTAGTAATGAAGGAGCTGTACCCACCCTCCAAATTAAAGCATGTGTGCTCTGTTTCCTCCAGTTCTCCAGTGCCCTTGTCACCCACCTTCCCCTGCCAATCCCTGCTCCTGCCTGGCCCTGTGAGTGGCCCTTCTGAACCTCAGGCATTTCTCCTCAGATTGCCAAAGAGATGTCTCCAAGAGGCCTCCACAATATCAGGCTTCATTCTAGGGGAGGAGGCTGCCAGAGTCATCCTTCAAGCCTGAAATGCTAGGGTAAATGAGAAGCGTGTAGAAGTCAGGAGGGGTGTGATGAACATGAGCCAGGTTTCTGAAGGTGGGCACAATCCACCAGTCATCAACCAGGAGTGTGTGACTTTCTTGCTTCACTCTGCAAACTCCACTCTGAGCCTCATTGTGCCTAGGATGACAGCATGTTCACTGCTGACCATGTGACTAATGTTCTTCAGCCTTATGAGAAAAAAAAACAAACAAACAAGGTGGCCTCTGTACATTGTCCAGAGAGACAAAGAAAGGTTCTGACAACCCCATGTGTGCCTCAGAGCCACGCAGGAACTTCAAAATGGACATGAGAAGACTGTGTCTCCCAGCTACCATCCTGCCTGCTGATCCTTTTGTTCATTCAGGGGGCAGCAACCGAGAGCTCACCCCAGTTGAGAACCACTGGTTTAGGACTGCCACTGGTTTAGCTATTGGTTAAGCAAGTTAAGTTCTGGTCAATAAAAATTAACTGAGAATCTGCAATGTACTGTCATTCCAGCTGCTAAGGATCCAATTTAAATAAGATGTGGTCTCTGGCCTTGGGGAGTTCGCCATTTCTGAAGGAAGATAGTAAATAAACAAACAATTCTTACAGTGTGTGACAAGAATTTGAGACCTCCAGTGCTTTGGAAGAACCTATGTCATCTGCGTGAGCTCCTGGAGGTGTAAGACATGGAAGGAATACTGTTGGGGTTTCAAAGCAGAGGGGCTCTTGAGCAAAGACACAGAGGTTTAAGACAAGTGGCTTCTGTGGGGAATATATCAGGGCAGCACTCTAGAGCATGCAGAAAATGACCAGGCTCTGCACAAGATGAGGCTGAGAAGTAGACCAAGGGAAAAACACAGAGCATGTGGGCTGCTGGTCTAAGAGCCAAGAAACCTCTTAACCTCTGTCATCTCCACCTGCCTTCATACTCACATCTAACTCTTTCCTATGAATTGCCAGTTACAGTGTCAGGAAAGCCCTACAAACACATGACTCCCTGATCCATGTGCTAGCACCCTCACCAGATTTTTCCTTCCCATCTCTACCTAGGCCCCCAAATAAATCAATAATAACTACAGAAATAGTGGGCTGGGGATATAGCTCAGTTGGTAGAGTGCCTGCCTGGCAAGCACAAGGCCCCCAGGATCAAATCCCCAGCACCGCAAAAAAAAAAAAAACCCTGCAGAAATAGTAATATCAGCATCAGATCACCATTATGCATTATCATGCATTTTGCTAAAACCTTGACTGACCAGGGAACAAAGGGACACACCTATAATCACAGTGACTCAGGAGGCTGAAGGAGGAGGACCACAAGTTCAAGGCCAGCCTATAGCAAGACACTGTCTTAAATTAAAAAAAAAAAAAAAAAAAAAAGAGCTAGAGGTGTAGCTGAGTGGCCCTGGGTTCAATTCCCAATACCAAAAAACAAGCCAACAAGAAGAAAACCGCTTTGACTGGTTATCACATTTGATTCTTAAGAAACCCTTATAGCTTCATATCACAGATTAAGGAAAGGCACAGATAGTAGTCCCACCTTTAATTAAGAGGACCATGTGACCAACAGGAGGTGGAACCTTAACTTCTCAGACATGTTGTGACTCCATTCCTGATGGGAGTTGAGGACATATCACCCCAAGATATTACTGTAGGAACCAGAATATGTCACCCCAAAATATGCCTCTTTGGCATAAGGATTATTTTGATTTGGTTATTTTTAAAAAACTGAGGACACAGGGTTAATTCTGAAAAGTTGCCTTTCGTGAAAGAAATTTACATCTACAAATAACTCCTTTATAAAGATCTCTTCCTCTCTCCACCAGAAAGACTACATCATTAAAGACTTCAACAATGAAGAGGGCATGGACTCCGATCTGCCATACAAATCTGACTTTAAGATGCCTTTCCTGGCCATCTTTTCTTAATGGGGCCCTTTACCACATTCCCTTAATTTCAGAAAATGATGGTATTTAAACCTGAAATATTAGCACTTTCCTTGAAATGTACGTATCTACGCCTGCCTCAGGGTTTTCTCTCATGGATACATGGGGTATATGTTATTAAACTTTTATTTGTTTTTCTTATATTAATCTGCTTTCTGCTACAGGGAATCCCAGTCAAAACCACAAAGGATAGAGATGAATTGACTTTTCCTTCTTTAACCTCCCTTGTCTGAAATCATCAGAAGTTCCCAATTTCTTACAAAGGATAAGTCAAACTCCTTAGGATGGCCTTCAAGGATCACCTTGTCCCACTCCCCACCCACACTTAAACCCTGTCATTTCAGTTCCCATGTTCCAGTTCCAGCACACTGAACAGCATGCAGTCCCCAAATGCCTCCTGAACATCCATGTCCCAGGCCCTTGCTAATCTTTGTCCCTTCCCTTCAGTAATTCCCCCTCCACCAATGTTCCTGCCATGTCAAGTCCTCCAAGACTGAAGCCTACAGTCCCAGGAAGGCTCTCCAAACTCCCTCAGAAAGAGTCAGCTCTCCCTCCTCAGTGCCAACAGCACTTGTTCAGACAATGTAGCCAAGGACACACCCACACAAGTACAGATGGTCATTAACACACCTGCTCATCTCCCTGAGAAAAGTGCCTTCTCTGTCTCTCATCCATAATACCAGCTCTAGACCTGGAATTACTCATGTCTGTTGAATGATTAGATGAAAGAATAGTCTTTAATGCCACATCTAAAAAATCAGGGTTATATCTATTAAATTCTGTTAACACTAGATCTTTTCAAATTGTTAGACCCCTGGCACAATCAGATAAATTAACAAATAAGTTTTAGCTTCCTGTCAATTGATGGATTTATTGAAGAAACATCACACATTGATTACCATAATTTGAAATAGTGGAATTCCATTTCAATAGGCTACCTGCTTCTTATCAGACAAAGATTCTTGGACTCTATTATTTATATTACATCAGTTCTAAGGAAGAAGCAAGGTGGTTATATCCATCTTCAAGAAGTTCTGCGGATAGTAGGAAAGATACACACCCTACTGCAAGACTGTTCAATGGGCACCATGACCATGATGGGCCAGGGAGGCAACAAGAGCATAGGATAAGCAGACCCAATGCCTCCTGCAAAACCAAGCAAAGTACTTTAGCCATCAGGCATCATAGCTTGAATGTTAAAGGCAAAGTGGTTTTTCAGAACAAAAAGAATATTAGAAACAGAGGGAGGGATTAGGAGCATAACTCAGTGGCAGAGTGCTTGCTTAGCATACTGGAGGTCCTGGTTTGGATCCCCAGAACCATAGAAACAAACACACATGTGTGCGCACATGCTTGCACACACACAAACGCACACACGTGCACACACACACACACACACACACACACAGGCAAGGGAGAAATTTGTGCTAAGTCAGAATGTCACAACAGAATGGGTCAGATAACAGGAAATCTACATCATCCAATATAACTAGAACATAGATTTGGCAGGTAATGGTCCCCCTTTAGGCTTCTCTGTGTCTGAACCCATTTCTATATTTTGGTATTTTCCTATTTTCTAAATCTCAATCAGAGACCAAACCCTTCTCACCAAAAATGCCAAAAATCTATAGATTCTAATTTTCTCATATTTCTCATAACTGTGCATTGGTATATGATCTATACTTCATATCCTCTTGTCAAGTATTTTTAACTTAGAGAAAATGACTCAAGAAAGAGAGGACACAAGCATACCCTATTCTGATGGTAGCAGTGAGAAGACTTCTCAGGACGTTGGGGATGGTGCTAACCATGGTATAACCTGAGGTTTCCAATGGCAAGGTCCACACAGCATAGTAGTAGGGTCACATATAGCAAAGGTAGCTGAGTATCCTCATTTGATAGTCTATGTGGCGATTTTGTCTGATTTTCACCACATCATTTCCCTTTGCTTCAACTTAAATCCTGAAGTTGATTATCCTACCTTTTTGGTGAGTCTAAGAGCTAATTACTATCTCATTAAGCTGGATTCCACAGAAATAGATATTGAGATAATAATGCAGGAAGTGATCCTGGGAGGAAAGAGTTTAGGCATGGAGAAGTAGGACAGGAAAAGAAAGAAATCCAATAAAAAATACATATATAAGTAGATTACTTTTGGGTGAATCTAGAGCTTAAACCCTCTAGAACATTCTTAAGAGTTGTCCCACCTGAGAAAGCTGCAGTATCTATCCTCCATATCCACCCATCATTGGCTGAGGACAATTCTCAGGCTTTAGCTTCTTGGAATTTCCAGTCTTACCATTAGTAAACTAAGGAAATCCTGTAGACAAGAGTCATCACTGCCTGGGAAGTCCCAGCTTGCACTGGAATTGTGATTGCCAGGAGTACACAGCAGAAAGCTCTCGGCAGCTGCTGCACTAATTCAGGAGTTTATTTCTACTGAAATTAGGCCTCGTCATTTTATGTTGCTGACATCCAAGAACCCTGATAGGATTCAAGCATGGGGCAAGGTAGAAGAAAATCATGTAATCAAAGCTAAAAATCTGAATCATATTTTCAATATTAAATATTTTGTCTTCATTGTCTGAGGTTCTGTCTTCCAAATGCTCTAGTCTGTTGGTGATGCTTTCCATTGAATTTATAATTGGATTTATTGATTCCTTCATTTCGAGAATTTCTCCTTATTTTTGTCACAGGTCTTTTTCTTGGGCGCTGCTGCCTGGGGCACCATCGCCATCACCCAGAGGTTTTCTCTTGGGATGCAGCTGCCCCTGGTGCCACGACACAAGTGCCAGGTGGTCTTTTTCTTCAGGTGTGCTGCTACCGCTGATGCTGTTGCAGTTTCAGTCCCCAGAGGTCTGCTGCCCTCCATGCTGCCTTGGATGCCTGGCTGCCATCTACACTGCTGCTACCATCAACATCACTGACACCAAAGCCACTGCTGCTCCCTGGAGGTCACCTGGAGGTCTTCTCTCTGGGTGCTGTTGTAGCTGCAGCCACAGTTGCCACCTCCACCAGCTGCCAATGCCATTGATGTCTGCATTTACTGCTGAACCTCTGTCTGCTGGCACCATCTCCTGCTACTACCACTTCCCAGTGGTCCACTGCCAGGGAAACTCTAGATTTGGATACACGTGGACACATCCATTTTGAGATATAGGGCAGAGCCTGGGGTTTGTTTGGGGTACCAGTGGGTTTGCTGCCACTGCGATTTTGGGGCACAGCTTCCCCTGTCAGGGGATATTGGTCAGGACCTGGAGGTTCAGTGTCAGGGTGCCGATGGATCTGACTACACCTGGGGTCTTCCTTCTGGGAGTGCAGGTTACCACCATCTAGATACTGTCTCTCAGGATTACTCATCCCTGGTGGTCTCTCTTCAAATTCCAGTGGCATTGAGATCTTGGAATTGCAACATGGCCAAACCCAGTGCATCTGAGGCCCAGAATGGGAAAATAGTGACTGGATGTGCCAGGGCCTGTTTGGGCCAGGCAGTCTTGTGGGAATTCAGAGACAGGGCTGAGAAGCTTTTGGACACTGCCAGAGACAGTTGTCGAATTTTTCACCAAGATTTATTTTATTTTTATTTTTTCTTCTCTGGTATCTCTTTCCACCATATTTGGAGCAGGGTGTTTTTCATGCATCAGTTTATTGAAGAAGTGATATAGGCATGGTGTTTTGCAGTTCTGCTATATATTCTGTATATGCTTATATTTTTAATTTTTTCTTCTCTTTATATGTATTCTTCCTCTTGCTTTTGTGTCTTCCTAGATTCCCTTTCTAGCTTTTCTCCACATAAGAGCCAATCTCTGTTGGTTCCTCTTCCACTCTTCCTGTGGATTTTTGCTTCTGATTTCTCTCTCCCCCATGAACACCATGTTCTGCACTGTTTCTGTTCTTTCTTTGTTCACTACTTGAGATTGTAAATTCATTTGGCAAATATTCTGTTTTTATTGTGAACAGTGATGGAAATCATTGAAGATTTCCAGTATCCTACCTTAAGATGGAGACTGGAGGCTGGGGATATAGCTCAGTTGGTAGAGTGCTTGCCTTGATAGCACAAGGCCCTGGGTTCAATCCCCAGCACTGCAAAAAAACAAAACACCAAAAACAACAACAACAACAACAACAACAACAACAATAACAACAACAACAACAAAGATGGAGACCAATTTCAACAACACCCAGTGCAAACAATATGCAGCTTCCAATCTTATAAATCCCAGCAAGGTGTCCACTGCCCTCTCAGAATAAACAGAAATGAAGAGTTCAATCACTGTTCACAATAAAAACAGAATATTTGCCAAATGAATTTACAATCTCAAGTAGTGAACAAAGAAAGAACAGAAACAGTGCAGAACATGGTGTTCATGGGGGAGAGAGAAATCAGAAGCAAAAATCCACAGGAAGAGTGGAAGAGGAACCAACAGAGATTGGCTCTTATGTGGAGAAAAGCTAGATAGGGAATCTAGAAAGACACAAAAGCAAGAGGAAGAATACATATAAAGAGAAGAAAAAATTAAAAATATAAGCATATACAGAATATATAGCAGAACTGCAAAACACCATGCCTATATCACTTCTTCAATAAACTGATGCATGAAAAACACCCTGCTCCAAATATGGTGGAAAGAGATACCAGAGAAGAAAAAATAAAAATAAAATAAATCTTGGTGAAAAATTCAACACCTGTCTCTGGCAGTGTCCAAAAGCTTCTCAGCCCTGTCTCTGAATTCCCACAAGACTGCCTGGCCCAAACAGGCCCTGGCACATCCAGTCACTATGGTATATGTTATCAGGGTAGAAACTGTATTGCCTCAGATTCATACAACTAGATTGGAAAACACATAAGCAACATGAAAAAACAAGGAAACAAAATACCAACAACAAACCAAGATGCCCCAAGAAGAGAAGGCACTGACAACACAATAGAAGAAATGTCCAAGAAGGAGCTTAGAATGTACATAGTTAATCTGATCTGCAAAGTAAAAGATGGCATAAAGAGTGAAATCAAAAAGAAAATACAGGAAGTGAAAGATCACTTCAATAATGAATTGGAGATTGTGCAAAAAAAACAAGGAGAAATTCTTGAAATGAAGGAATCAATAAATCAAATTATAAATTCAATGGAAAGCATTGCCAACAGACTAGAGCATTTGGAAGACAGAACCTCAGACAATGAAGACAAAATATTTAATATTGAAAATAAAGTTGACCATGCAGAAAAGATGGTAAGAATGCATGAACAGAACTTCCAAGGATTATGAGATAACATGAAAATACCAAATTTAAGAATTATTGGGATAGAAGAAGGAACAGAGATACAAACCAAAGGAATGAGCAATCTTTTCAATGACATAATATCAGAAAACTTCCCAAACCTAAAGAATGAAATGGAAAATCAAATACAGGAGGCTTACAGGGCCCCTAATGTACAAAACTACAGCAGACCCACACCAAAACACATTATAAGGAAAATGACAAAATTACAGAATAAGGGGAAAAAATCTTAAAGGCCATGAGAGAAAAAAAGCAAATTACATATAGGGGAAAACCAATTTGGATCTCCACTGATTTCTCAACCCAGACCCTCAAAGCTAGGAGGTCATGGAACAACATATTTCAAGCTCTGAAAAAAAATGGATGCCAACCAAGAATTTTGTATCCAGCAAAATTAAGTTTCAGATTCAAAGATGAAATAAAAAACTTCCATGATAAACAAAAGTTAAAAGAATTCATGATTAGAAAGCCTGCACTACAGAACATTCTCAGCAAAATATTCCATGAGGATGAAGTTAAAAAAAAAAACTGAAAACTAGCAAAAAGAGTAACTACACTAAAGGAATAGTAAAAAGAGAAACTAAATCAAGTTAAAAACCAGAAATAAACAAAACCACAGGAAATACAAGTCATATCTCAGTAATAACCTTGTATATTAATGGACTAAACTCATCAATCAAAACACAGACTTGCACATTGGATTAAAAAACAAGACCCAACAATATGCTGTCTCCACAAAACTCACCACATAGGCAAAGACATCCACAGACTGAAGGTGAAAGGATGGGAAAAAGCATATCTCTCACATGGATTGAAAAAATAAGTAGAGGTTTCCATCCTTATATCAGAAAAAGTAAACATCAAGCCAAAGTTAATCAGAAGGGACAAAGAATGTCTTTTCATTCTACTGAAGGGAATTATACAGCAGCAAGACATAATGATTGTAAATATTTATGCTCCAAACAATGGAGCATCTATGTATGTTAAACAAACCTTTCTCAATTTCAAGAATCAAATAGACCACAGCACAATAATACTGGGTGACTTTAAAACACTTCTCTCACTACTGGACAGACCTCCTAAACAAAAGCTAAGTAAAGAAGCTATAGAACTAAATAGTAAAATCACCAATTTAGACTTACCAGACATATATAGAATATTTCATCCAGCAACGAGCAAATACACTTTTTTCTTGGCAGTATATGGATCCTTCTCTAAAATAGATCATATCTTATGCCACAAAACAAAACTTTTAGTAAATACAAAAATGTGGAGATAATACCCTGCATTCTGTCAGATCATAATGGACTGAATTAGAAATCAATGATAAAATAAAAAATAGTAGCTACTATAAGACATGGAGACTAAATGATACACTATTGAATGAAGAATGGATAGTAAAAGAAATGAAGGATGAAATGAAAAAATACTTAGAGGTAAATGAGAATACCAATACAACATACCAAAATGTCTAGGACCCTATGAAGGCAGTCCTAAGAGGAAAGCTCATTGCATTGACCTTATTTATTTTTATTTTCATTTCATTTTTATTTTTTACTATTTTGATTTTTATTTTACAGAATGCATTTTGATTCACTGTACTCAAATGGCATACAACTTTTCATTTCTATGGTTATGCACAATGTAGATCCATATCATTTGTGTAATCATACATGTACATAGACATAGGGTAATGATGTCTGTCTCATTCCACCACCTTTCATACCCCCACCCTATTATCAAGAACACAAGCAATAATAGATGTTAACATACATGTGGGGGAAAAGACACACTTGTACTTTGCTGGTGAAGTTGCAAATTGGTGCAGCCACTCTGGAAAGCAGTATGGAGATTCCTCAGAAAACTTAGAATGGACCCACCATTTGACCCAGCCATCCCACTCCTCAGTTATACCCAAAGGACTTAAAATTAGCATACTACAGTACCACAGCCATATCAATGCTTATAACAACTCAATTCACAATACCTACCATTGTGGAATGAAACCAGATGCCCTTCAACAGATAAATGGATAAAGAAACTGTGGTATATATACACAATGGAATATCACTCAGTCATAAAGAAGAATAATGTTATGGCATTTGCAGATAAGTGGATGGAATTGAAGAATATCATGCTAAGTGAAATAAGCCAGGCCCAAAAAACCAAGGACCTCATTAGTTAAAGAATAAAATGTCAACAAATAAATAATCTAACATTACATCTCAAAGCCCTAGAAAAAGATGAACAAATCAACACCAAAAACAGAATACAGAAAATAATTAACATCAATAAATCAATAAAATTGAAATCAATAAAATTGAAACAAAAGAAACAATTGAAACAATTTAAATCAATAAAATTAAAACAAAAGAAAATTGAAAAAATTTGCAAAACAAAAAGTTGATTCTATGAAAAAAATCAATAAAATTGATAAACCCCTAACCACACAAAGAGAAAAAGAGAGAAAACCCAAATTACTAAAATATGTGACAAAAAAGGAAATATCACAACAGACACAACTGAAATACAGAAGATAATTAGAAATTATTATGAAAATTTATATCTAATAAAATAAAAAATATTGAAGATATTAACAAATTATTCTAGAGACATATGACCTACCCAAATTGAATCAGGAGGCCATACATGATTTAAACAGAACAATTTCAAGTAATGAAATAGAAAATGCCACTAAAAGTCTACCAATTAAGAAAAGCCCAACACCAGATGGATTCTCAGTCAAGTTCTACAAGACCTTCAAAGAAGAATTAACATCAATACTTCTCAAATTATTCCATGAAACAGAAAAGGATGGAACCCTTTCAAACTCACTCCATGATGTTAATATCACCCTGATACCCAAACCAGAAAAAGACACATCAAGGAAAGAAAACTTCAGACCAATATCTCTGAAGAACATAAATGAAAAATTCTCAATAAAATTCTGGTAACATGTTGCATACAAAATATATTGTGTACAAAAACATATTTAAAACATATTGAACCACCATAAAGTTGGGTTCATTCCAGGAATGCAGCCTTGGTTCAACATACAGAAATCAGAAAACATAATTCATCACATTAATAAACAAAAATAAGAATCATATGATCATCTCAATACATACAGTAAAAGCACTTGACAAAATACAACATCCATTCATGTTCAAATCACTAGAAAAACTAGGGATAGTAGGAACATACTTCAACATCATAAAAGCCATATATGCTAAACCCAAGGCCAACATAATTCTAAACTGAGAAAAATTAAAAGCATTCCCTCTAAAAAAACTGGAACAAGACAGGATGCCCTCTTTCACCACTTTTATTCAACATTGTCCTTGAAACTCTAGCCAGAGCAATTAGACAGAAGAAAGAAATTAAAAGTATACAAATAGGTAAAGAAGAACTCAAGCTACCACTATTTGCTGATGATATGATTCTATATTTGGAAGATCCAAAAAAGTGCTACCAAAAATCTAGAAATAATAAATTCAGCAAGGTATCAGATTATAAAATCAATACCCATAAATCAAACACATTCCTATACATCAGTAATGAATGCATGAAAGAGAAAAAAAGAACACTATGCCATTCACAATTGCCTCAACAACAATAAAATACTTGAGAGTCAATCTAACAAAAGAGGTGAAAGACCTCTACAATGAAAACTACAGAACACTATAGAAAGAAATTGAAGAATAAAGAAGATGGAAAGACCTCCCATACTCCTGGATAGTCAGAATTAATATTGCCAAAATGGCCATACTACCAAAAGCATTATACAGATTTAATGCAATTCCTATTAAAAATTTCAATGATGTCCTTCATAGAACTAAAAAAAGCAATCATGAAATTCATTTGGAAAAATAAGAGACCCAGAACAGCCAAAGCAATCCTTAGCAAGAAAAATTAAGCAGGAAGCATCACAATATCAGATGTCAAGCTATACTACACAGCTATAGTAATAAAACAGCATCATATTGGCACCAAAACAGACATGTAGACAAATGGTACAGAATAGAAGACACAGAGACAAACCTACATAAATTCAGGTATCTCATACTAGACAAAGGTGCCAAAAACATTCACTGGAGAAAAGATAGCTGATTCAAAAAAATGGTGCTGGAAAAAATGGAAAGCCACATGTAACAAAATAAAATTAAACCCTTATCTCTCACTATGCATGAAACTCAACTCACAATAGATCAAAGACTTAGGCACAAGAACAGAGACCCTGTGACTACAAGAAAAAAAGTAGGCCCAAATATTCACGTGAGCTTAGATTATGACTTGCTTAACAAGACCCCTAAAGCACAAGAAGTTAAATGAAGAATCAATAAATGGTATAGATTCAAACTCAAAAGCTTCTTCTCAACAAAGGAAACAATCAATTACATGAAAAGAGAGCCTACAGAGTGGAAGAAAATCTTTACCACATGCATCTCAGATAGAACATTAATCTCTGGGATATATAAAGAACTCAAAAAACTTAAACAAAAAACAAACAAACCCAAATAACCCAATCAATAAATGGGCTAAGGAACTGAACAGACACTTCACAGAAGAGGATATACAATCAATCAAAATACATGAATAAATGTTCAACACCTCTAGCAATTGAAGAAATGAAAATCAAAACTACTCTAAGATATCATCTCACTCCAGTCAGAATGGCAATTATCAAGAATACAAGAAACAATAAATGTTGGTGAGGATGTGGGGAAAAGATACACTCATACATTAGTGTTGGAAGTGCAAACTGGTGCACCATTATGGAAAGCAGTATGGAGATTCCTCAGAAAACTTGGAATGGAACCACTATTTGACCCAGTCATCCAACTCCTCAGTATACACCCAAAGGACTTAAAATCAACACACTACAGTGACACAGTACTGGGATCCATCCCCAGCAACACAAAATGAACCAAATTAGAATAGCTCAGTAAATTCCAATCAGGATTAAAACATCACTCTAAATTTTGTTCAGTGGAATTATAAAACATGGAGGATTAATAGAAATAACTGGAATAGTTCTATTTTGGAAGTAAAAAATAGACCTGCTCCACAGTACATTCTGGGTGGATTGGAATTTTAAATAGAGCCAAATATAGACAACACTTTGTTATTTTTTAATGTGTTGCTGGGGATGAAACCCAGGGCCTCTCCCCTGCTAGGCAAACCCTCTACCACTGAGCTACACCCTAAACACACAGAAACATTTTGTTGGTGCAGGGGATTGAATACACACCTCATGCTAAACACTCGCTCCTCCACTGAGTTTCACTCTCACTCCCCAAGACACAAAAAAACTTGTAGATGAATGTTCATAATGCCATTTTTCATATTAACTCCAAAGCAGAACTCTGAATGTCCTAATCTATCTATATGATGAAATATTATTCTACCATAAAAAGAAATACTGATACATGTTTTGACACAGATGAATCTTGAAGACATGTTAAGTGAAAGAAACCAGATAAGGCCTCATAACCTTATTCCACACACTTGAAAATGTTCAGAATGGGCAAATATAGTAAAGTAATAGTTGCAAGGACCTGGGAAGAGGGGAGAATGGGAAATGAGTGCAAGTGGGATAATGCAAGTATTCTGGAATGAGGTAGTGGTGTTCTAACTTTGAATAATATATTTTCCCCATTTTGAATAAATATTTCTACTTAATTTGGGGGTTTGTTACATAGTTGTACATGCACGTAGTCTAAATAAATGGTACTCTTTTAAGAGGGTGATTTTTCTGGTGTGTGAATCATTTCCATAAAATTGTGAAAAGAAATATATAGGAGGCCATTTTTTTTTTAAGGAGGCCATTTTTTAAAGACATTTAGGTCTGTGCATCTCGGGGAGGTAGATCAGAGATACAGCTCTTGCCTTGCATATGCACACTGTGGGTTCCATCCCCAGCAATGCTGAAAGAAAAAAAATTCTAAATTGACAAAAATTGTACTTATGGAGTACAGTGTGACATTCATATATATACATTGTGTTGATGCAAGCAAATTAACATGCCCATTACACTTTTCTTGTAGTGAGAACATTTACATTTTATTTTTTGCAGTACTGGGAAATTGTGCCACTGAGCTATATCCCCACTCCTTTTTATTTTGAGATAGAGTCTTGATAAATTGCAGAGACTGGCCTTAACTTGTGATCCTGCTGCCTTAGTTTCCTGAGTTCCTGGAATTAGTCATATGTCACCAAACCCAGTTTAAAATCTATTTTGTATCCAGCACAGTGGTGTACACCTGCTTTCCAACACTCAGGACGTTGATATAGGAGTTTTGCTTGAGCTCAGGAGTTCAAGACTGGCCTGACCATCAAGGTCGGACTCCATCTCAAACAAACAAAAAACCCACAAAACATCTTGCCAGGTCAGTTTTCCTTTTCTTTTCCACTGCAGAGGATTTAATCCAGTAGTGCTTTACCAATGTCCTATATCCCCAGGATTCTTTTTTTTTTTTAACTTTGAGAACACAAAACAATTCTCTCTAAGTTCCTGATCCTCACCTTGTGATCCTCCTGCCTCATCCTCCTGCATAGTTGGGATTATAGATGTGCACCCCTACACCCACCTCTATTATCAGTTTTCAAGTATATATTAAATTAACTGAAGATACTGTGCTGTCCTTCATATCTCTGGAACTTACTCATGTCTAACTGAAACTTTGTAATTTCTAATTAATATATTGCCTATTAGAACTAATAATAAATAAGTTCCCTTTCTATTTGAAAGAACAGTTTGAGGTGCACTTGGTATTATCCAGGCTGGTGGATTTTCTCTCCTCTCATCTCTAGACCATGCAGGATGCCAGCTAGGTCAATTGCTGTGATTATTACTGTTGCCACATTTTAAGGATGAGAGAAATACTAAGTGTCTTGCCCAAGGTCAAAGAGCCAATGTTGTTTCCTGAGCTTGGGTCTCCAGAAAGCAATGCTCTTCCCTTCCAGGAGGGATTTGACCCAGCCCCTCAGAGGTTCCCCCACATCCCTAGGATACACACTTCTCTGAACCTAGAACAGACACACAGCAGGCATAGGAAGCAGCAAGAAAAATTATGAGTGTGTAACAGACATAGGGTTCTTGGCACTTCCAACAGGAGAGTAAGCAAGGCCTCAGACACAAGAGGCCTCCATGTGAGGCTCACAAAGTGAAGTTCAGGTGCACAACCTGGCATCCCTGGGTGTGTAGGGGTGAATGGGAGGCAGAGCCTCCCCTGTGGGTCTTCCACTGCAGCATTAGGCTGATGGAAAGCTAAACACAGTGTCAGTACAGGGGGGCTCTCCCTAACCTCCACCCCACATCTCACAGTCAAGTTCCTGGAGCCCTGGAGGCAGGACAAAGGAGAGGGCCGGCACAAATCACTGTAAGGGCCCTTGGGGGACACTGTACTTCTGTTACTGCATATCTAATGCTCCGCTCTGTATGTTTCACATGGAACTTCAAGTAAAAATTTTCATTTAAAAAAACTTTCTTTACAACATTATAAACCATTGAACCAGTCTCAGTCCTCATTAATATCTGAGGAAACTGAGGCCCAGAAAGGTAAGTGACTAGCCCAAGGATAACAGAAAGTTAGCAGTGCAGTCTTTTCTCTTTGTCTATCTAGGGACACTTAGGTGTGCTCTGAAGCCCTGTGACCTGGACCCTGCACCTTCCAGGTCCATAATCCCTCTCCTTAAGCTCCAAGTGCTTTTGTTTCAAAGCTAGCCTGACCTCAGGGGCTTCCCCAACACGTGTGCAACCCACAGACACTCCTCTCCCAATGCACACCCATTACTCCTCACATCCTGGAAAGCTGCAGCCTTGCCACTTCCTGGGGGACCCTGTCAACATGTGTAGAAACCAAGAATTGGAGATGTGGGCCCAGGAAGACTGTGGGATGGTATGTGGAAAAGTATCTCTATGAGCCCAGGGCCTCCATCAGATCCCACTCAGTTCCTTCTTCGCTGTAGCCAGACAGCTTCAGACATATCCGTGGAATGACAGGACAAAGGCAGGGGATTGTGACCCACCTTGACCTGGTCTCCCTGAAACCCTCACCCCTCAGCATGGAAAGCATAGAGCCCAGGGTTCTCATCCATGAGCCTCATTCAGGCTGCAATTCCTCTCTACCCCTTTTCTTGGGGCAAGAACCTAGAAAGGCAAGGAAGAGGGAAGTTCCCAGAGGCTCCCAGAGTGCTTCCCAGAGGAAAGGAACAGTGGGTGTCAGGGCCTGGGAGCTGAGGAAAGGTGCCAGAGAAGAATACCCAGCTTCACCCCACCCCACCAGCTCCAGGGTTCCCCACTTGAACCTCTGGTTTACCCACTCACTTGAGTCCCAGCAGTTCACAGATTGTTAAAGAGTAGTTGCTGGCACAGCCCAGCTTGAAGGGGTTGTTTCCCTGAATGAATTTACCCTGAAGGGAGATGGGGATTGGAAGAGTGGCCCAGAACCAGCAGGACTGGACAAGTCCATCTCCCCATGACTTTCCCTAAGTTGGTCAGCTAAGCCAAGGCTCAACCCAGGCCTGTAGGAAGACTCCAAGGGCACAGAAGCCCAAAAGTGACCTCAGGCCTCCTGACTTCCTGGGCTCCTAGGAATAGTGACCTCCCTCAAGCTGCTTATGAGCAGCTCTCCCCAGACAGTGCTGACACTGCACTCACCTCTCCTGCCTTCCCACAGCTCCCTCATCACCTTGTACCTCCCTTTGCAGCATCCTTGCTCTGTTTCTATTGGCCCCACATGTCCTCCTGCCATGTCCTTCCAGATACCTTTTAAGATCATCCTGGTGCTGCTTAACTTCTCGAAACACAGTGTCACCAACAGCTCCTACTTCACTTTCCCACCTCTCATTTTTTTTTAAACATATGCCTTCATTGAATTTCACTATCTGGGAGGGCAGAGGCAACAGAGATGCCCTATCTCTGTCAAAAATCACATGACCCAGGAAAATCTGGTCTGAAGGCCTTCAGTACATAAAGCAGTAAAGGTCAAGCTCAAAGGTCAGGTCCTCCCCTGGACACTGACTTCTCCTCTCCCTTATGCTACTTTCACCTTCCCCCCACTCCATCCATCAGCCTTGCCCCCTCTTCCTTCCAGACCAGGTTGAGTCTTACCACAACTTTAAGAGCTTCAGCTATCAAATATTCTATCACAATGGGAAAGGGCCCAACAGCACCTCTGTCCACCCCCAACTCTCCCATGGCCCATGCATGAAAACTTTGATTTCCACATTATTCTCCACTAGAAGGAACTACGATTCCACATCAGGACAGCTCTGGAATGCCCAAAAAAGCAACACAAACCATAGTGTTCTATGAGGTTTTGCCTCCTTCAAGGTGTTTACAGTCCTCAAGAAACTAGTATCCTGCCAGGTGCAGTGGTGCATGCTTATAATCCCAGTGACTTGCGAGGCTGAGGCAGGAGAATTATTGCAAGTTCAAGGCCAGCCTCAGCAACTCAGCAACTTAGTGAGACCATATCTTGAAACAAAATATAACAAGAATTGAGGATGTAGCTTCAGAGGTAAAGCATCCCTGGGTTCAAGCCCTAGTACAAGGAAAATAAATTAATTATGGCAGAGTATTAACAAAATTTACAGAATTTTTAAATATAAAGAAAGAATTTTGTTTACATGTGCATAAAGTATAGAAAATATTGATTGTACATAAGGTATAGAAAATGCTTAAAGGAATGATAATTAATAATTTTTTAAGAACTGAGCAGCAAACTTGAATACTTTCCTCTCCCCACATGGAATCTTATCAGACACAGATAGAATCCAACATCTCTGAAGCACCCAGACCAGCCTTTCTCACTGGCTCCACTCCTGGAGTTTCTGCTCCAATTCTGTGTCTCAAATGCCCTCACACTCCCCAGGACCAAAATCAAGTGGCATCTTCCTCTTGCCCCATCTTCTGCCCAACTTCCTGCTGCCTCTTCTTCTTCCCCTTATCCTGGGGGGATCAAGGAATCAGGCTTCTCTCTGTTCCTTTCTCTCTTTTATTCTATCCCCAAATGTTAATTCTTTTGTTTGTTGGTTCACCCATTTATTCAGATTTCTTTTCTTTGTATGCTGGGGATTGAAGAACCCAGGGCCTTGCACATGCTAAGCACATGCTCTACAATTCAGATACACCCCCAGTCAGAAATATTTCAGGGCATCAAAAATGCCTCAGTCAAGCCAAGCTCAGTGGCACATTCCTGTAATTCCAGGCACTCCAGAGCCTCTGGCAGGAGGATCTCAAGTTTGAGACCAACCTCAGCAATTAAGTGTTTCAAAATAAAAAATAGAAGGGACTGGGGATGTAGCTCAGTGGATTCAATACCCAATAACAAAAAAATAGTCCAGTCACTGTACTGAGCATTGAAAGCACACTGCAAACAGCATGGCCTGCCTTTCAGGGTGGTGTGGGCAACTGCAACACGAGGCCCTGAGCACCAGGGGAGAAGCAAGTGTAGCACAGAGGTAAGGTATCACAGGAAAAGAGTAGGCAACCCAGTCCACAGCACCTAGGTACACGCAGAAGAGAAGCCCATAGAGTTAAGCACTAAGACATGCAAGAGGGCTATTCCAGATACTTCTGGTTTAAGAGGCTGTGTCCAGTCCAAGAAGAGTACTTTGAAGAATGTTTGTTGGATTTGGCCATTGATGAGAACATCATCCTGACAGCAATGGCAGGGGCTGGGCTGACATGGATTAGGAAGTGAAGGGAGGAGCTAGCAAGCAACATCAATTCTTTCAGGAAATAAAGCACAAAGGGTGGAGTGGAGGCCTTGGATGTTAAGGGCAGGGCTTGCTTGGCTTTTAAGATAAAACTCAAACATGTGTAAATGACAGGATGGTAGTAATGGTAACCACAACATATAAGGCACTTTCTGGTACCAGCTTCTGCTGTGTCTTAGACAAATTAACCCTCACTTCCCTGTTTTACAATAGGGAAACTAAGTGACCAGGTGGCTAAATGGCATACCCAAGATCTTCTTGTAGAGCTGTGATTTAGACTTATGTGGTCTGACTCCAGAGTCCTTGCTGCCAACCACCAAGCAAGTGACTCCAGGAGGAGTTGCAGTCAGGGAACAGAGTAGGGAGGGAATGAAAGTTTGAGCTGGAATCAGTGCCTGAAATGGGTGCTGCAAGTAATGAAAAGGAGCCCTGTCTGGTGAGTCCCAGAGTGCAGACCATGTGCAGATCCCTTGAGTCTGGAGACCCTGAACCTGAAAGGTCTTATTCTGAGCAGAGGAGGAAGGGAAATGACCTATGGCCTGATCTGGGGCTGGAAGAACCAGAGGATGGAGGAAGGAAAAATGCTGCCAGGCAAACTAAATGATGGACTGGAGCTGGAGAGAGAAGACAGGCAGACCACAGGGCTGATGAATGAGGGCTAAGCAGAGGAGTCACAGTGGTAGGAGAACCAAATATGGCTGTGGTGGAGTGGTGACTAAAAGGATGGGAGGTGATGATAAAACAGGTTCCTTTGTCTTTTCAGTTGTCTTGGAGTCTGCAGCTTCTTCTTCTCCCATTGATACTGCCCACCAGTGTTTCTGAAAGAGTCTTTAGTCAAGTTATTGTCATACTAAAGGAATTCCATGGCAAAAATGCCCATTATTAACATTTCTATTCAACACTAAAAAGAAAAAGAAATAAAGACAAACAGAGTGGAAAGAAAGTAATGAAACCATTGCTTATAGATGACAAGATGTTCTGTGTAGAATGAATTACAACAAATGCTGGGAGGGAAAATTAGCAGTAGAGTACCCCTGATTCAATCCCCAGTACTGGAAAATCAACAACACTAAGAATTCCTGCTCTTGGGAAGATGCTATGAGGAAAATGAAATGTCAAGCCACAAATTGCAAGAAAAGATTTGCAAAACATACATCTGAATCCAGTATAGAGAACTCTTAAAACTCAATAAGAAACAATTGATTTTTTTAAATGGGCAAAAAATTGGAGGAAACACTTTACAAAAGATATACCAACATCCAATAAGATGTAAAAATATGTTCAATGTTATTAAGGAAAATACAAACTGGAGACTTAATAAGATACCATTACTCATTTATTAAATTCCAATTAAAAAACAAAACAAAATAACAACAAATGACAGTGTCAAATGTTGGTGAGGATGTGAAGGAATTGGAATTCTCATACATTGATGGTAGAAATTAGAAATGGTACAGTTGTTTTTGAAGACAAACTTGGCAATTTCCTATAAAGTTCCACACATGCTTACCTTATGACTCAGCAATGGCACTCCTATTAATATACCCAAAAGAAATGAAAACTTATGTTCACATGACTGTACACCAATGTTTGTAGCAGATTTATTCACAACTGCCAAAAATTTGCTGGGCTCAGTGGCATATGCCTGTAATCCCAGTGTCTTGGGAGGCTGAGGCAGAAGGATTGTGAGTTCAAAGTCACCTCAGCAACTTAGCAAGGCCCTAAGCAACTTAGACCCTGTCTCAATTTAATTTTTTTTTCTCAAAAAGAAAAAACAAAGCGGGGGTTAGGGTTAGGGTTGGGAATGTAGCTCAGTGGTTAAGCACCCCTGGGTTCAATTCATGGTACAAAACAAAGCAAACAAAAAATACTGACAAAAACTAGATAAAATGTAAAAATCCTTCAACTGGTGAATGTGCATGTAACCCATAGGTCATCCATACAATACTACACAGCAATAAGAGAAAACAAACTACTGAGATGAGCAACAACATGGAGGAATCTCAAATGCCTTGTGCTAGATGAATGAAGTCAGACTAAAAAGGCAACAATTCCACTTATATGTAGTTTTGGACAGAGGAAAACTAGAAAAAAAGTAGGGAAATAGCAAAAGATGATGAAATGTTGATTTTTGTGCAGGGTGAAAGATAGAGGTTTAATTTCATTTTGCTACATATGGATCTCTAATTTTCCCAGAACTATTTGCACAAAATCAACTCAAAGTGGATCAAAGACTTAGGCACTAGAAAAAAGGCCCTGTATGTTGGAGGCCACCTATGAATTATGGGTTTGTTAAAGCCATCACAAGAAAGGGAGGTTGCTTTTCTGGGATCTCCTAGGAGAAATTCCCTGGTTTAAGAATGCCCAGATTATTCTGACATGGTGTCTTAGCTCACAACCATAGGTACAAAGGCAACCACCCAGAGGGGGGCATAACCAGTTAATCCCCAAACAACTTGCTTTCTCCACTTTCATTCTGTTTTCCTGAAGAAGCTCCTCACTGAACCCCTTTGGTGTGTTACTCATATAAATGACTATTCCAGCTCTAATTTTTTTCAGATCCAGTTGGTATTAGGGTTGGTCACCCACCAGTCCCCACTTTAATTAATAAATCAGTCTTTGCCTTATTTCTATAATTTCTGATTAATTTTCTCAATCTGGCTTATCATCTGCATGGGTTATTCATTCCATCTGCTGAGCTAGATGTGGAGGACAATATTTTGGTGCCTTAGAATAGAGACTGATTGCCAGGAACTCAGAGAGACTTCAGGTAAATATCAGACAGCCCCCAATTAAAATAGTGAGCTAGTCAATTTGAAGAAAAGGTAGTGGAAGGGGCAAGATTTTTAAAAATTAGCTGGTGTTAAGATGGGGAGTTCTCATTCAAAAGGATGAGAACTTTTTATTGAGGTTCTGAAAACCATGCTAAAACAAAGAGGGATTTCAGTGAAAAAGGCACTCCTGAAAAAGGCAATTTTTAGAAGTAGTGGTAGATGTGTGCCTGGGGTTTCCCAAAAGAGGTTTGCTTTGTTAGAAATGGAAAATGAAAAACCCCAAGATAGTGTAACCTGGGAAAAGGAGTGAAAAAAAAAAGTCATACATTGATAGCTTTAATCCCTTTCAAGATAAAACCTGCCACCCGTACTGATCTCCAGGGGCCATGCCAACCAGTCCCAGCCTGCCTACATGGATCTCCAGTGCTGCCGCACCTACCTGAGCAGACTCAGTGTCACACCCCTCAGCACTGCACTGCAGCTTCTCATCTACCAACATGTGTGAACGCCTCTGCCCACTAATATGGATTATTTCTGACCAAGACTCTGCCATCTTTAGTTGGGGCAGCTCCCATCCTAGGACAACATATTATCAAGTACCTTTCATACATCAGGCTACTGAAGACTGGGAGGTTTGAATAGTACATTTTTTTGTTGTAGATTCTTTTTTAATTATTATTATTTTTCTATTTTTTATTATTTTGCTCACTCTCTATTTTCCTCTCATCTATCTGTTTCCTTGGAGTCTCTTTCTCCCTATTCTCATGCTAACAATTCAACTTCTTCTAATTCTGCTTTCACTCTACCTATGATCTAGTACCCCTATATACTCACTTCTTATCTCATTAACATTACATCCTACACACCTGCCTTTCTCTTTGTCCTCTACTGGAATTACAGAACTTATTGCAAACCTATTGTTTATACTGTAGTAATAATTGAACTCATCATCTCCGTTTTTTATGACAATACTGTTAATATCTTCTTAGGGGATATTTGGTTTAAGGCTGCATATTGTTTGTATTGTGAGCTGCTAATATTGATCTCCCCCTTAAAGGTGAGGTATTGGAAACCTGCAGCGTCACTATAAACCTATAGAGGGGAAACTGTAGGGGATCTGCAATGCTAGAGGGGAAGACACACAAACAAGAAGAGAAAACAAGGAAAGAAAGAACCCCAAACAATGGAATCCATTGACAGCATAGAATAAGAAATGTCAGAAAGGGACTTCAGAATGTGTGTAATTAAAATGATCCACAAAGTAAAGGATGATATAAGGGAGCAAACACAGGCAAAAAAAGATCACGTCAATACTTCAATAAAGAGTTAAAAGAGCAAATGCATGAAGCAAAAGATATTTTAATAAAGAGATAGAGATTCTGAAAAAAAAAACAGAAATCCTTGAAATAAAGGAAATAAAAAACCAAATTAAAAACTCAAATAGAAATCATGACCCACAGACTAGATCACTTGGAACACAAAACTTCAGACAAAGAAGATAAATTATTTAATCTAGAAAATAAAGTTGACCACACAGAGAAGATGGTAAGAAATCATGAACAGAACCTGTGGAAATTAAGGGATAACACATAAAGACCAAAAACAAGATTTATTGGGATTGAGGAAGGCACAGAGATACAAACCAAAGGAATGAACAATCTATTCATTGAAGTAATATCCAAAAAATTTGCAAACCCGAAGAATGAAATGGAAAATCAAATACATGAGGCTTACAAGACACCAAATGCACAAAATTACAACAGATCAATACCAAAACACATTATAATGAAAATGCACAATATAAAATATCAAGATAGAATCTGAAAGGCTGAGAGAGAAAACCATCAGATTACATATAGCAGGAAATCAATATGGATATTAGCAGATTTATCAGCCCAGACCCTAAAATCAAAGAAGGCCTAGAACAACATATGTCAAGCACTGAAGGAACATGGATGCCAACCAAGAATCTTATACCCAGCAAAACTGAACTTCAGATTTGATGATGAAATAAAATCCTTCCATGATAAACAAAAGTTAAAAGAATTTACAAATAGAAATCCTGCACTACAGAACATTCTCAGCAGAATATTCCATGAGAAGAAATGAAAAACAACAATGAAAGTCAGCAAAGGGAGGAACTACACTAAAGGAAAAGACAAAGGACAAACCAAATCAAGTTAAAAACCAAAAATAAGCCAAAATGACCAAGAACACAAATCATATTTCAATAATAACCTTGAATGTTAATGGCCTAAACTCAACAAGAAAAAGACATAGGCTGATAGATTGGAGTTTTTAAAAAGACCCAACAATATGCTGTCTTCAAGAGACTCATCTCACAGAGAAAGACACCCACAGACTAAAGGTAAAAGGATGGGGAAAAAACATATGACCCACTTGGACTCTCTCAAAAAGGGGGATTTCCGAGTTTAGGGCCTTCAGCGCCATTTTACAGCTTCCCTGGCAGAGGGCAACCATCTGCGGCTGCCTGAATCTTCAGAGCTGAGCTCTGGTCTTCCGGCGCCACTGCTCCACGGTTCCTGGAGAGATCTGGCCTGGAGCAGCTGGAGTCCACAGCTCCAGCGGGGAGTTTAGACACTTTGGCGCCATTTTACAGCATCCCCGGGAGAGAGCAACCACCTGCAACTGCCTGAGCCCCCAGCGAGGAGTTCAGGCCTGTCTGGGCTCTCAAGCCCAGTGTCTCCATCACTGAGCACAGTTCTGTGCCCCCACCCCAACTTGGTCTAGTGCCCAGGTCCACAACCTGGCCTGGGGTCTAGCACCTTGCTGTATCTGATTGTCTATCAACACCAGGCTGCCTCTGCCCAGAAGCATTGATCATTCCCAACCTGGGAGGTAGTGGGACAGCACCTTTCCTGCGTCACCACTTGATCAAGCACCTCTCAAACATCAGGTGAGTTACTGGAAATCTGCAGGGACACTTTAAGTCTTTACAGGGAAATTGCAATCCCCCTGATTCACACTACTAGAGGGGAAGATACACAAGCAACATGAGAAAACAGGGGAAGAAAGTGTCCCAAACAAACCTAGATGATATATCAAGAGAACCCAAAGACAGCACGGTAGAAGGAATGACAGAAAGGGAGTTCAGAATGTTCATAACTAAAATTATCCGAGAAGAGAATGATGTGATGAGAGAGCAAATTCAGGCTATGAATAATCAGCTAATAGAGCAATTGCAGGAAGCAAAAAATCATTTCAGTAAAGAGAT
>JAJEJO010053129.1:330541-356873 GCA_020662805.1 Glaucomys volans | reverse complement strand
GGGGTTTCCATTCTCATATCAAAAAAAGTGGATTTCAAGTCAAAGTTACTCAGAAGGGATAAAGAAGAACATTTCATACTACTTAAGGGAACCACAAATCAGAAGGACATAATGATCATAAATATTTTTGTCCCAAATAATGGTGCATCCATGTACATCAAACAAATTCCAGGAATTTTCAATTCCAGGAATCAAATAGACCACAACACAATAATCCTGGGTGACTTTAACACACCTCTCTCACCACTGTCTAGACCTTCCAACAAAACCTGAAAAAAGAAATCATAGAACTCAATAACTCAATCAATAATTTACACAAAACAGACATATATAGAATATCCCATCCATCAATAGTGAATACAATTTCTTCTCAGCAGCACATGGATCCTTGTCTAAAATAGACCATATGTTATGCCACAAAGCAGCCCCTAGTAAATAAAAAGAAAATAAAGATACTACCATATATCCTATCAGATCATAATGGAAGGAAATTAAAAATCCATGATAAAATAAAAAACAAACTACTCCAACACCTGGAAACTAAATAATATGATACTGAATTATGCATGACTAACAGAAGATATCAGGGAGGAGATAAAAAAAAATCTTAGAGGTCAATGAGAACACTGATTACAACATATCAAAATCTCCAGGAAACAATGAAAGCAGTACTAAGAGGAAAATACATTGTGTGGAGCATATTTAATAAAAGAATAAAAAGTCAACAAATAAATATCTAACATTACATCTCAAAGCCCTAGAAAAAAGAACAGATCATCACCATAAGTAGTAGAAGACAGGAAATAATTAAAATCAGAGCTGAAATCAATGAAGTTGAAACAAAAGAAACAATTCAAAAAATTGACAAAACAAAAAGTTTGTTCTTTGAAAAAATAAACAAAATTGATAAATGCTTAACCACACTAATGAAGAGGAGAGAGAAATCTCAAATTACTAAAATTTGTGGTCAAAAGAGAAATATGACAGACACAATTGAAATACAAAACATAATTAGAAGCTATTTTGAAAATCTATACTCCAACTAACTAGAAAATGTTGAAGACATGAAATTTCCAGAGACATATGATCTACACAAACTGAAACAGGAGGACATACACAATTTAAACAGATCAATTTCAATTGCTAAAATAGAAGAAGCCACATCATAAGTTTAGCCAACCAAGAAAAGCCCAGTCAAGTTCTACAAGTTCTACAAGACCTTCAAAGAAGAACTAACTCCAATGCTCCTCCAAGTATTCCATGAAATAAAAAATGAGATGACCTTTCCAAACTCATTCTATGAAGCTTGTATCACCCTGAAAGCAAAACCAGAAAAAGATGCATCAAGGAAAGAAAACTTCAGACAAATAGCCCTGATGAACATAGATGCAAAAATCCTTAACAAAATTCTGGCAAATTGCATATTAAGATGATAGTGCACCATGATCAAGTGGGATTCATCCCAGTGATGCAATGTTGGTTCAATATCCAGATATCAATAAATGTAATTTGCCACATCAACAGACTTAAATTTAAGAGTCATGATTATTTCAATGGATGTAGAAAAAGCATTTGATAAAACACAGTACTCCTTCATGCTCAAAATAGTAGAAAAAATAGGGATAGCAGGAACATACCTCAACAATGTAAAGGTTATCTATGCTAAGCCCATGGCCAACATCATTCTAAAAGGAGAAAAACAAAGCATTCCCTCTAAAAACTGGAACAAGACAGGGAGGACATCTTTCACTGCTTCTATCCAACATTGTCCTTGAAACTCTAGCCAGAGCAATTTAGACAGACCAAAGAAATTAAAGGAATGTGAATAGGAAAAGAAGAACTCAAACTATCACTATTTGCAAATGACATGATTCTATAATGAGGATCCAAAAACTCCACCATAAAACTTTTAGAACTAATAAATGCATTCAGCAAAGTAGCAGGATATAAAATCAACACTCTTAAATCTAATGTATTTATATTCATAAGTGATAAATCCTCTGAAAGAGAAATTAGGAAAACTACTCCATTCACAATAGCCTCAAAAAAAAAAAAATACTTGGGAAGTAATCCAACCAAAGAGGTAAAAGACCTCTACAATGAAAACTACAGAACACTAAAGAAAGAAATTAAAGAAAACTTTAGAAGATGAAAGTATTGCCCATGTTCTTGGATAGGCAGAATTAATATTGTCAAAATGGCCAATATTACCAAAGGTCTATACAAATTCAATGCAATTCCAATTAGAATCCCAATGATGAAAAAAAAATCCCAATGATGTTTCTCATAGAAATAGAGAAAGCAATAATGAAATTTATCTGGAAAAATAAGAGACCCAGAATAGCTAAAGCAATCCTTAGCAGGAAGAGTGAAGCAGGAATTATCACAATACCAGACCTTAAGCTATACTACACAGCAATATTAACAAAAACAGCATGGTATTGGCACCAAAATAGACAAGTAGACCAATGGTACAGAATGTGAAGACACAGAGACAAACCCACATAAGTACAGTTATCTCATACTAGACAAAGGTGCCAAAAACATACAATGGAGAAAAGATAGCCTCTTCAACAAATGGTGCTGGGAAAACTGGAAATTCATACGCAGTGAAATGAAATTAAGCCCCTCTCACCCTGTACAAAACTCAACTCAAAGTGGATCAAGGACCTAGGAATTAGACCAGAGAACCTGCATCAAATAGAAGAAAAAGTAGGCCCAAATCTTCATCATGTTGTCTTAGGATCAGACTTCCTTAACAAGTCTCCCAGAGCACAAGAAATTAACAAGTCTCCCAGAGCACAAGAAATGAAAGCAAGAATTAATAAATGGGATGAATTAAAAAAAGTTTTTCTCAGCAAAGGAAACAATCAACAATGTGAAGAGAGAGCCTAAAGAGTGGGATAAAATCTTTTCCACATGCACTTCAGATAGAGCACTAATCTCCAAAATTTATAAAGAACTTAAAAAACTTTACACCAAAAATACAAAGAACCCAATCAATAATTGGGCTAAGGAACTGAACAGACACTTCATAGAAGAACATATACAATTGATCAACAAATATATGAAAAAATGTTCAGTGGGCTGGGGATATAGCTCAGTTGGTAGAGTGTTTGCCTCACAAGCATAAGGCCCTGGGTTCAATCCTCAGCACCAAGAAAAAAAAAAAGTTCAACATCTTAAGATCTTAAGTAAGATGTTCAACATCTGAAGTAAGAGATGTTCAACATCTTAGAGAAATGCAAATGAAAACCACTCTAAGATTTCATCTCACTCCAATTAGAATGGGAGGAACTACCCTAAAAGAAAAGCCAATTAAAGGAGAAACCAAGTCAAGTTAAAAACCAAAACTAAGCTAAAATGACTGGTAATACAAATCTTATCTCAATAATAACCCTGAACGTGAATGACCTAAATTCATCAATCAAAAAACATAGACTGGCAGATTGAATTAAAAAGAAAGATCCAACAATATGTTGCCTTCAAGAGACTCATCTCATAGAAAAGGACATCCACAGACTGAAAGTGAAAGGATGGGGGAAAAAAACGTTTCATGCACATGGACTCAGTAAAAAAGCAGGGGTTTTCATCCTTATATAAGATAAAGTGGACTTCAAGCCAAAGTAAGTCAGAAGGGATAAAGAAGGACATTGCATACTGCTTAAGGGAACTATAAATCAAGAAGACATAACGATTATAAATATTTATGCCCCAAACAATGGCCCATCCATGTACATCAAACAAATCCTCAATTACAGGAATCAAATAGATCACAACACAATAACTAATGGCTGAGTACTTGTTGAGCTCATAACTTTTGATCAGTCCTATTTTTTTATTCAACTTAGGTTTTTGAGCATCTTGTTACATTGCAATAGAGATAAAAACCTTTAAGGCCCTTGTTTAAGTGTATATTGTGTCCAAAAATTTTGTATATGATATTAGATTGACATAAGGAGAGCTCAAAGAAATTAGAATTTTAAAAAAATGGATCCAAATATATTTGATTCACATGATTTAAAAGGTTCAATTTAAATTTAGTAAATAAATAAAGGTAAAATATATTTAACTTCACAAGTCTCTAGGTGGTCAAATTAATATTGATATCTATAAAATGTGTAATATCAATTTTTTTGGACTTTTCTTCCACAGGAAAGAGATGGCAAATACTATTCAATATACTTGTCTAATCTTGGTTTTTACAGTAAAATAAGTAAATTAGATTTGATACATACAGAACTAATCAAATATGTTTGTTAGAGACACCTGGTTAATTTATAAAATTAAAATGCTGTTAAATACATTGAATACTCTTAACACCTTAAATTCCATGTGGTAGCATACTTTAACATTTTTGGTGTTTTCATAGATTGGTAAATAAAAGGATTTAAAACTATTTTATATCATCACTAAAAGCAAGGTTACTAAAAGTGAAATCCTAACAAGTACAATTCTATATACAAAAGAATCCAAAGTTTCAAATGTGATTCAATTAAAGTACTATAAATAACATAAATATTTCATCTTATTAAAGTGGGATAATTTATCTAAATTCAGAAATTTCATAGGATTTGTTTTAGAATATGAACAAAAAAGGAGTCAACAGATTGGAAAAGGAAAATAAAAGGTTCTGGGTATGAAAATATACTCAGTAAAAGGAAAAAGAAAATGTTTCTGGGTAAGAAAGTCTGTGTGTAAGTAAAGGGCAAATTCCAACAAGTTTTTGTGTAACTAAATGGTTATATGTATGTGAGACCATCAATTAGAAACTGTTTAAGGTTTTTCACAAAGGTCAAATGTTAATGGGCTAAATAAACCAAAGTGTATATATGTTAAAATGACAAAGATTTCTTTAAAAACACTAATTTACTCTTGACATTGTGTCTGTTAAGTTTTATTATTTAGAGCAATTAGTCTTAAAAATTGGGGTTTATACAATTCTGGTTAAATAACTGTTAAAGTATTATACTACATTACAGAGGCTAAATTTTTCTTTAAAAACTAAATTTGGTTAACATCAAGATGATTGTGCTTTTGCTCTTCTTTGTATATCAATGTGTCCATATCTTCCAGGTACACAAGTCTTTAAAGCAGAGAATTTGTCAAGCTGCTGTTCTTCAAATTAAACTTATCTGTGTTGGTAATTTCAAACTTATAGGCATGGCAAGTTTTATCGGGGACTTGTTTTTATCATTTAATGTTCTATAACAGAACCTGCTATCAATAAGGTATATGTAAATTTGTTACTTTTTACACTGAGATCAAAATTTAAATGCAAATTATTTAAAGTTAATGAGAGCCTGATTTGTTTAAAGGTTAATATTGTGAAACATAAAAACATTTGGTCACTTTGCCACACAAAAGGAAAGTTAGAAGCTCTCAGCCTTTCCTTGATTTGTTTTAAATGTAATATATTGTGTTAACAACTATTCACATAGACTCAGGAAACAATACATGTAAACTGTGTAAAATGATGTTCTAAGAGGAGGCAAAGATACCTTCAAAACTGGAACACTCTGCCTAAGACTATAAAAGGCACTGCCTTACCTGAAATAAGGGTCTGCCTCCCACCCTACTACAAGTCAGAATGTCTCCAAAATAAGTCAGCTTTCAGCTCATTTAAAGTCATATTCAAAAGATTGTTTTTGTTGTAAAATTAATGTGATATCAAATAGGAAATATAATATATAACTACAGCAGAATTTAAGATAACTATTACACAAGCTAGATATGTTTTTACTGCTGTTAATCCTATTTTGTATTTTCCTTGTAAGCTCTATAGCTGATGCCTGATTAATGTTTTGAAGAAATACGGCTTCAAGAACAACCTAAATTAATTTGAGATACTAAGCCATCACCTATAGGGCAGATGAGATAATAGAAGCCCCAGTTAGATAAAAGAGAGTAAATAATTACAAAGTTATAGACATTGAAATTAAAGCCCAGTACTCTTACTTTATGACTGGCGAGACTGGCTTGCTGGATGTTTAAGATCAAACTTAAAGATTGAGATTAAAACAAAGGGGCCAAGAAAAACCAGTATTTGGCTCTTGCCCTCAGAGTCCACTTGAATCCAGGGAACAAGAGAGCTTCTCTAAGGAGCTTTGCAACACTGGGTTGCACGACCTCCTCATCAGGGAGATTGATGAGACTCACTGGAGAATGAAAAGCCACTGCCACCCCAGACAGAGCCAGGGAGTCAACACTGCTGCCTTCACTACTGCCAGAACTCAGAGCTTTCATCCAGGCAGCCAGTGGGCAAAAGACATCGTCTGGTTTCTATGTTGCACAGAAGACATCACTGTGTCCAGAGCTGAGGAAATACCGGCTGCCATCGGCCTCCAGGTTGCAGGAACTGCCACTGTCACCACCACAGCCAGAGCACAAGAACCACTGGAACCCAGATGCCACTGCCACCAGAGCTCAGAGCCATCCAGGACAGAACCCAATCTGAATGGATGTTTCTCAAGGCTTGGCTGTGGTCCCCATGCGTAAATGGGCAAGAGGGAATACAGTCCTGGCTGCTCTCACCACATGATCACCCATGCATTCCAGACTTGTCCCCCAGAATTGGAGACCCAGCAGAAATTGCTGAGCACCATGAAGAAGGAAGTACAGCAATGAAGCAGACAGGCTCAACCCCTGCGCTCCGGGGGCTGACATTCTCTTGGAAGAGACAGACCCTGGCAAATTCTCAAGAATAATTATGAGAGTGAGCAGGGACCAGCTTCCCTTTGCCATGATGACTGCCATTAAAGGAAGCAGCCAAGAGATGCCAGTTGATAATGGAAGCAAAAAGCTATCAGCTGTCCACAGGGCAGGAGCCACTGCCTTGGAGCTTCTGGAATCCAGGAGGAGCGCTGCTGACCACCCCAGAGCACAGGAGCTATGGTCACTGTAGCCATCACCTCCCTTGCATCCAGGCAAGGAGTTGCCGTGAAGGAGCTGCTAGAATCCACCACCCAAGCACAGGAGCCACCATTGCCAATGCCACCTCAAGGATGCAAGAGCCACTGGCAACAGGTCCATAGCACAGAAGCCACTGCCACAGACAGAGGGAGTCAAAGCCACTGCTGTAGCCACCTCAACAAGGACCAACCCTGCCTAGCAAATGGCACTAAAAGAGCTAAGAAGTTACTCTCAAATTCCCCATGAGTGACCCCTGTGAGAACTTGGCTGACTCTTAAGAGACAGGAACAAGTCAATTTGACCTGCTTGATCTTAAACACCTAGCAAAACAGTTAAAACCAAACCATAGACATTCTTGGGCATTTAAAAGAAACAATAGTTTAATGTAACTTAAGATATACTTGTGTCAACCCCTAGAATAGGACTGGAGGCTACAAAAGAGAGATTCTTAGGCAAATGTACCTGATAACTATCAAAAGAAACTGTCAGAGTCAGAAATTTTTAATCAATTTAAGGCCTACAGATCTTCCAGAGCTGCACAGGTAGGCTTAATCTATGGTCACTAGTATGATTATCTAGCCCTAAATAACAGAAATATAGAGATCTGTACTAAACACAAGTTATACCAATAAAAGGATATTTTACAAAAATCAGATGACGTTAAGTAGCTTAACTATATTTTCTGGGGACATCAATAACATTAAAAATTAAAAGTTGTGTTTCCATTCCTGATCACTCTGACAATGTTAAAGTTCCCAAATTAAGGCCTCAACCTCTCCAGCTGTTGATAGGCCTTGTTATGGGAACAACTTCTCAGTTCTTCCACCTAGTGCGAGATTGACTTCTATCATGTTCATGATATTCACTGACATGTTCCAGAGGCTGCAACATTTACTCTGTATTAATCTCATTTCGGTACTTATGTCGTTTTGTTTCTCTCTCATAGAAGCACCCACCCCAGATGACTTTCCAACCTGTTCTTCCCAAGCAGACTTCTACCCTGGACCCCTCATTGACCATATTTCTAAAAGGAACTTCAAACTGCTTCCCCCACTCTGCCCACTTCCAACTCAAAGCAGCCAGAGTGGTCATCACCTCCTCTCCTTACAAACAGTGAAAAGTTCCTAATTGAAGACAGGGAGTTAGTGTAGAATAAGGAATCTGGTCAAATTGAGGAATGGAACCCATCAGAGTCTGGGAAGTTGGAGACTGAAAAACCACTAGATTCCTAAACAAGAATTTGTTAGAGTGGATAAGAGCAGTGGGGAATGTTATATTCCCCCAAAAAGATTCTTGAGTGCTATCAGGAGAGGGAGCCAGCCCCACCCTAATCCTTTCCCTTCTTATAGCCCCACCCTGATCCCTTCCCTACCTATAAATGTTGGCAACAAAGAACTAACACGGGATCCTCTGGCACACCACTTTAAGGTGTAAGGGTGGCTGTGGCTGGCCAGTTAAAAAAATAAAAAAATAAAGTCTTCTTTTGGCTTTACATGAATGGCTTGGATGATCTTATTTTCATTGAGTATAACAATATAAATTCCGCATGTAGTTTATATGGTCCAACCTCCCCATTTGTACAAAGTTTGTTAGAATCTCTGGCTAATGAAAATTTGCTGCCTAGTGATAAGATCACAGGAGCTAGAGCTTGTCTTTCTAGTGCTATGGAAATTGAGCTGGATGGAGTTTTCCTCTGAGCAGGCAGAAAGTAATAGGATAATGGAATGAATATCACTTTTGAGATGCTCACTGGAGCCAGGCAATTTGCTAATTTAGAGCAACAGCTAAATTCTGATTTACAAACTTGCAGATGTGTGTGTGCTAAAAGGGCATGAAGACTGTTACCTACTGAGGGAGAAAGAACTTCAGATATTTATCAGATCCAAAGGGACCAGATGAATTATTTTCTGACTTTGTGGTACTTTTATACCTGGCTGTGAGTCACATGATTAGTGATTCCAATGCTGCTGAGATGTTAAACAACTGGCTTTTGAGAATGCCAACAAAGCTTGCCAGGAGGCAATCCGCTCCTGTGTATGAAAGTTTTGGTGTCTGAATTCACCGGCCTTTGTGCAGACATGGGAACCACATATACACAAGGTGTAGCTATGTGAAGCAGCCATTTCAATCTCCAGTAAAAGGCAGAGATTCTAAGAATGGGTGTTTCAATCTGGCAAACCAGGACTCTTGGCAACACCTAGGACAGAGGCACAAGCCCAGCATTTGCCCTTGATGTAGGCATGGAAAGCAAGCACTGGGCCAATGAATCTAAGTCGCAAATGGAAGCAGAAGTGCGGTCCTTAGTTTTCCAGTCAGGAACCAGGAGTTGAGTCAGCCCCACCAAACCGTTTGGGCCCCATTATCCTCCAATCCAGATCAGTCATTCGCTCCAGCCCAGCAGGCATTCCCCTCTAGGCCAACCTCCGTTTGCCTCAGCCCAGCCTCACGCTCCCATAGCCAGAACTTTTTCCTGAATGGAAGTGGGAAGCACAGCAGCTGGAAAGGGGAGCTTGGACCTCCATCTCTCCTCCCAATTTGTACTGACCCCAGAAATGGGTCCCCAGACAATCTCCATGGGAATTTATGGGACTTTACCATCAAATACTGTAGGAATAATATTGTGTAGAAGCAGTTTGGCCTTAAAAGTATTCTAAGTCTTATCTGGTGTGGTTGATTCGAATTTTACTGGAGAAATTAGGGTTATTGCTCAAACAAATTTTTCTATAATTCAACTATCTCCACAGAATACAATAGCTCGAATCCTTCTTTTGCCTTATCTTCCAGCCAACGAGGTTTATCAAATGGACCCTGGGAAGGTCAGACTTCCAGGTCCACAGAACTTACTGGGCTTAATTAGTTATGCCAAAGCGCCCTCTACTGGATCTTAGAATTAATTACAAGCCCTTCAAATTGTTGATTGACAGGAGCCATGTCTGTACTTTCCAAGCAATTCTGGCCTTGAGAATGGGATTTACATACAGTCCCTGCTAACTTAGAAGGCATTGGTCAAATTTTTCAGCCTGCTCAAAGTGTGCAGTACTTCTGATGGGAGGATGAAGATGGCAATACAGGACTTTTCAAAGCTTATGTCCCTGATAGTTTGCCAGTTAATTTATGGGACCAAGATATATGAAGCAACATGGGAGTTTTATTAATGAACCCTAATTCTCAAATGCTTAACCAAGGATTTATCCCCACTAAAGAATTGGGGGGAAAAAAGCAACAAGGAAGGTATTCACCTGTGTCACTGTCCTCTCAGCAAGGATTATATGGATTGGGTTATTCACCGATCAATCTTGTTAATGGGGGCATTGATCTCCTCCCTGACCGGGAAAACATCAGAAAAAAATTAATTGGCTGTATGATGATCCTGTCTGGGTTGATCAATGGCCCCTTACAGGGGAGAAGCTTCTAGTAACTCAGATGTTAGTTCAAGAACAGCTTCAAACTGGTCATATTGAGCCTACCTTTAGCCCATGGAATACCCCAATTTTTGTAATAAAGAAAAAATCTGGCAAATGAATATTATTACAAGATCTCAAAGCAATTAAACTATGGAACTGATGGGTACTTTGCAGCCTGGGCTTCCCTTTCCTACTTCTTATTCCTTTTGATTATCAATTAATAGTAATAGATTTAAAGACTGTTTTTTCACTCCTTTGCATCCAACATATGGAAAGAGATTTGTATTTAGTATTTCAGCTGTCAACTTCAAAGAGTCAGTAAAAAAGATTTTTCACTCAAGATATAGTAAATAAGCCCCACATTATGTCAGACTTTTATGGCACAAGCCATTGCTCCAGTGCAAGAGCAATATCCCAATATAGATATACTTCATTACATGGACAACATTCTTTTGGCTCATGCTGATCCAGATATACTTTTTAAAATGTTTGTCCAAATTAGAAACCTCATTCACCACAGCAGGTTTAGGCATAGCACCTGAGAAAGTGCAAGTCTTCTCCTTTTCAATCAATATTTGGGTAATAGAATTGAGGGACGTACAATATGACCAATAGAATTTATAAATCAGAACTGATGTTTTACATACTTTTAATAATTTTCAAAAGCTAATGGTAGATATTAATTGGCTGTGGCCTAGTTTAAATTTATCTACTGCTGATTTAAACCATTTATTTAAAATTTTGCATGGAAGTTCTTCTCCAGCTTCTCCTCAACAACTTATAGCAGAAGCAGAAGCTGCTCTAACAAAAGTTGAAGCTGCCATCAAGACTGCACAGCTTACCAGAGTTGATTTACAAGAACCCATACACATGTTAACATTTCCCACTACTCGTACTCCCACAGGAGCAGTATGGCAGCCTTCAGGAGTTATTGAATGGCTTCACCTTGCTCATTCTCCTCCAAAATCTCTAACCCCATTTCACGATATTGTTGCATAATTGATAATTAAAGGTAGAACCCGAGTCATATAGTTGATTGGGTCTGAGCCCTCCAATAGTTTAGTTCCTTCCACCAATCAAGAACAAAGTTGGCTTTGGCAAACTTCAAATACTTGACAAATAGCTCTTGCTAATTTTCCTGGTCAGACCAATGGTTTTCCTGGTCAAAACCATTATCCTCATGATAAGATTGTTTGATTTGCAATTGCAACCTCATTTACTTTTCCAAAAATTGTACATGCTCACCCAGTGGCTGGGGCAGTAACTGCATTTACTGATTGCTCAAGCTCAGGAAAAGTAGGCTTTTATGGCCATGTTCATACTGAGGTGGTGCAAACTTCCTATACTTCTGCACAATGAGCAGAGTTTTAAGCTCTCATTTGTGCCCTGCTTCATTTTGCTAATGAACCAGTTAATACATACAGTAATAGTGCATGGTATTTTATCGGAATGATATGTTTGCTACTAATTCTCTTTTGTATCATAATAACAGATTGCTATACCCTCAGAACAGAGATCCAGGAACTTCAATCAACCGCACACCACTTGAATTTTAAAAATAAGGAACAGGAGAGATGTTGGAGGCCATGTATGAATTATGGGTTTGTTAAAGCCATCACAAGGCAGGGAGGTAGCTTTTCTGGGAACTCCTGGGTGAAATTTCCTGAGAGTGCCCAGATTATGCAGTCTGCCTTAGCTCACAAGCTAAGGCCCTCGGTCCAAATGCAGCTGCCCAAAGGTGGGAATAACCTGATAAGCCCCAAACAACTTGCTTTTCCCACTTTCATCCTGTTTTCCTGAAGAAGCTCCTCACTGAATGCTTTTGGTGTGCCTACTCATATAAATGACTACTCTGGTTCTATTTTGTTGTCAGATCCAGTTCCTACCAGAATTTTAATTAATTAGTCTTTGCCTTATTTCTATAAATTCTGATTAATTTTCTCAATCCAGCTTAATGCCGCCATCAGTTATTCATTCCATCTGCTGCACTGGACATGGCAGACAATACCTGCACCTAATCAAAGAAACAGTAGATCCAAATCTAAATAATATTGGCTTAGGAACAAACTTCCTTCACAAGACTCCTAAAGTGCAAGAAGTAAAATCAAGAATCAATAAGTGGGATGGAATCAAACTAAAAAGCTTCTTCACAGCAAAGGAAACAATAACGTGAAAAGTGAGCCTACAGAATCGGAAAAAATCTTTACCACATGCACCTCAGAAAGAGAATTAATCTCCAGGATACATAAATAGCTCAAAAAACTTAACAAAAAAACCCCAACAAATCAATAAATGGGCTAAGGAACTGAGCAGACACTTTACAGAAGAGGACATACAATCAATCAAAAAATATATGAAAAAATGTTCAACATCTCTAGTAATCAGAGAAATGCAAATCAAAACTACTCTAAGATTTCATCTCACTCCAGTCAGAATGGCAATTATCAAGAATACAAGAAACAATGTTGGTGAAGATATGGAGAAAAACGTACACTCATACATTGCTGGTGGGACTGCAAAATGGTGCAACCACTCTGGAAAGCGGTATGGAGAGTCCTCAGAAAAATTGGAAGGGAACCACCATTTGACCCAGTTATGCCACTCCTTAGTCTATACCCAAAGGACTTAAAATCAGCATACTACAGTGATGCAGCTACGACAATGTTTATAGTAGTTCAATTCACAATCGCTAAACTGTGGAACCAACCTAGGAGCCCTTCAACAGATGAATGGATAAAGAAACTGTGACACATATGGAATGTTACTCAGCCTTAAAAAAGAATGAAATTATGACATTTGCAGGTAAACAGATGGAGCTGGAGAATATCATGCTGAGCAAAATAAGCCAATCCCAAAGAACCAAAGGCCAAATGTTTTCTCTGATATGTGACTGCAGATTCATAATGAGGTTGTGGGGGCAAATGAAGAATGGAGGAACTTTAGATTGGGCAGAGGAGAGTAAGGGGAGGGGAGGAGTATGCAGATGGGAAAGATGGTGGAATGAGATGGACATTATATACATGTAAGATTACATGAATGGTGCGACTGCATCATGTATAACCAGAGAAATGAAAAGCTATGCTCCATTCATGTACAATGAATGAAAATGCATTCTGCTGTCATGTATAACTATTTGACCCAGTTATCCCACTCCTTAGTCTATACCCAAAGGACTTAAAATCAGCATACTACAGTGATGCAGCTACCTCAATGTTTATAGCAGCTCAATTCACAATAGCTAAACTATGGAAGCAAACTAGGGGCCCTTCAACAGATGAATGGATAAAGAAACTGTGATGTGTATGCATGATGGAATGTTACTCAGCCTTAAAGAAGAATGAAATTACGGCATTTGCTGGTAAGTGGAGAGAACTGGAGAGTATTATGCTAAGAGAAATAAGCAAATTCCAAAGAACCAAAGGCTGAATGTTTTCTCTGATATGCGGATGCTGATTCACAATAAGGCGGGGGAGAATAGTGGTATTTTGGACTAAACAGAGGGGAATGAAGGGAAGGGAGAGGGCATGGGGATAGAAATGATAGTAGAATTAATTGAAAAGTATTACCCTATGTGCATATATGATTACATGACCTGTGTAACTCTACATCATGTACAACCAGATGAAAGAGAAGTTATACTCCATTTATGTATGATGTGTCAATATGCATTCTACTTTCATGTATACCTAAGAACAAATAAAAATATATATTTTTAAAAAGATGATGAAAGGATTTTCTGGGGATGAAACAGGTCTTACTTTGATTATGGTGGAGAATGCAGGAAGGTATCCATTTGTCAAAATCCCTAACTATAGACTAAAAAGGGTGAAATTTACTGTTTGTAAATTATTCCTCAATAAAAGACTTTAAAAAAATCCTACCATGGCTTCAAGGTTTCCACTTCATCAAACTAAATTTTGTGCTTGACTTTCTGGGTCTTTTTAATCTTGACTCCCACGGGGTCAACTTCTTGTCCATGCCACCCTGTGTTTGAATTACACCTGTTTCCTCATCATTTCATTAACACCCTACTTTTGAGTTTCCACACCTTTTTGCAAAGATATGCCTCTCACCAACAATGCCCTCCTGTCCTCTGCATCTCCAAAATCACACCTAGGACCCACAGAGTGGCATGTCCTCCTCTACAATGAGGGTCTGGCCAAACTCTCAGTTTCTTCCAGTCTGCTCCACCACTCAAGACCAACCCCCTCTCGGAGAGTTCCTGAGTGTCTGCTGGTGTTATTCAGATTGCAAGTTGCTTATCAACACAAGTGCAGGATGTTCTTACTCACCTCTACACCCATCCCTCAAACAACAGGCAGCCTAGCACACAGTAGTCTCTCCATGCAATGCACCCAGGAGGGAGAATGACCACAAGCTCCAGCAAGAGGAGAGATTCAAGCTACATCTTGTGTGTGTGTGTGTGTGTGTGTGTGTTGCTGGGGATTGAACCCAGGGCCTTCTGCACATGAGGCAAGCACCCTACCAACTGAGCTATATCCGCAGTCCCTGAGCTACATCTTAAGAGACGGGTTTGGAAAGACTCATAAGGCACCATCAGGGCCAAGGGGAGTGTACAATGTACTGAGGTGCAAGATGTCTTCGCACAGCCGGGTATTGCATCACATGCCCTTGGTCCCGCTTACCTTGCCCTCCTAGGGGCACCTGATGGCACTCACCACCACCGACTGGATCAGCAGCAGTGAGATGAGGGGCAGCAGGAGGCCCAAGGCAGTAAAGCCACTGTGAAACTTCACACTGGCTAAGAAGGAAGCGGCCAATCAGTTCCTCGCTGCTCCTCCCACCTCAACCGGACTCCATCCTCCCCAGCCCCGCCCCAGTAAGCCCTGCTCACCTCTCTTCCTCCCTGGACTCAGTCCAGTACACCCCAGGGAAACTTCACTCTACGGCACCGTCCTAGGACTGGGACCCTTTTCAACCTTCATTAACTCACTTCGTGGTCCTGCTGGATTTTTAACTCCACAGTCCATCATACCCTGCCATCTCCCAGACCCCACAAGCCTTCAACATGTTCTTCACATGTCCTCCCAAGGGACTTTTTCTAGCTCCGCCCATGTCAGTTCCGCCCTCGGTTACCCCTCCCCTTGGCTGTCTGTGTCTCCCTCCCCACAACCGTGCTGTTCCCAGTGTGGCCCTTACAACTGTGTGGCTATGCCATGGCTTTGTCCATGGAGAAGGGAATGCATCCTTGTGTACAGGGGGAATATCATGCAGGTAGCCAGCAGAGCACCCAGGAAGAGGCAAAGGGACATGAGCAACAGCAGGAAGATGTGGAAGTTGTGATGACTGATGAAGTTATTGACCCATTTGCAATGGTGGTCAAACTCCTAGGGGAGAGGAGGCAGGCCCCCAGGATCTACTGGCCTTGCCTCCATCACCCCAAATCCTGAGGCCTCCCCAAACCCCACCCTCTAGGCCACCTGCTCTTGGCCCTACACACAGGTTCCCATCTCCAGGGAGAAACTGACATTTCCATTGTTAGAGCACAGTTAGGACTCCATGGCTCATCAGGTCACCTGTCATGAGTGAGGTCTTCAGACAAAAGACCTGCCTGGTGTCACCTTGAATTGGATTTAGAATAACTCTGGGTCTCCATTTTCTCACACACCTGATAAGGATGAAAAGAACCCCTTGCCCAGCCAGCCTTCTGCACTTGTTAATCGGTGCAGGGTGTGCATATGAGAGAAGAGCTCTCAGAACCCAGGAAACCCTCCAGCTGGGACACCCAGAGGTGGACAGGCAAAGATCCCCAGAACAGGAGATCAGGGCAGCAGCTGGCCTAAAGTTCTGGGTATATAGTATCAGCAAGCCAGGGGATGGGACAGGTGCTGCCTTTCCTCCCCTGACTCCACCAGGCTCAGCACTGATGTGATGCCCTGTGCATGTCAGCACCTGTGCAAGGCCAGCCTCTCAGGACAGGTGCAGACACAGAGATGATGACATATGTAAGTGACCAGAAGTGGCTGAGAGACATTTTTAGCAGTCTGGGAAGATGGTCTCATACTCCACCCCCGGCCCACATCTGATGTGAGGTTCCTGGTGGCCAGGTGCCTGGGGATGGGTTGGTGAGTGGACAGGGAGGACGAATACTCACCCTGACAAAGATGTTGCATGAAAAACTGTGGAAGTTCTGGGGTGGGTGGTAGAAGTAGCACTTTGGGCACCATGGCATTTGGAAGGTCCTGTGGTACATCCATGCCACATATGGTGTCTCAGGGTCCTGCTCAAAGGAGGCTGCCATGGGAAGAGGTTTGAGCAGTGGAAGGAGGGTCTTCCATGGCTCTGCTGCTTGGGTCACCTGCATAGATTCCTGGGGCAACAAGAAGAGTGGGAAAGAAGTGGGCAGGGGAATCCCAGTTCCTGCAGATCAAGGTGACCACTCAGATGGGCTGGCAGTCTAAGAGAAGGGTGTGTCCAGCCAGAAGAACTCTCTACAGAGCTCTACCCTTTGGAGTAGTGAGCAGTGCTTGAAGTCATGTGTGAAATGGGAAGAACGAAGAGTTAACTGTGTGGGTTGGAAGAGTCTATTGTCCTCTCTTGCCAGCCTGCCCAGTCCTCTCTCCTAGAGCAACTGTAAAATCTCCTGTATTCTGTTTTTTCACACCTCAGTGGCTTGGGAAATGAAGGGCCAGGACCTAAGTAATAATGACATGGAGAGAAGGGATCCCGAGGTCATAGGTGGGGACAGGACTTTAGAAATCACCCCTGGAGGCATCAGCCCTTGGGGTACCACCTCCTTCTCCCAGGGGTCTGAGGCCTCAGAGTAAGATATCAGGATCTGAAAAATTGAGAGCAATCAGACTGCAGAAGGTGAAGACAAAGAGAAGGCCCGTCACCATGGGAAAGGCCCACTTCCCATTCTCAGTCAGCCACCTACAACTGAAACCAGAGCCAGACTCAGTTCTATTCTGAGGAAACCCAGAGCTCCCCTTGAAGGTTGGCTCACCTGAGGTATGACTCACACACCTTAAGGATGGTTCTAAATATCCAGGCTAGAGACAGACCATGGAGACTTCACCAAATGTCACAGCATTACCAGCCACCTACAATTCCCTAAGTGCCTCAGGCACTCTAGATCTCTGTGCTTGCACATCAGATGCCCTCTAACTATATTCTCTTTTTCCCCTCCTGACCCTCACTCTCCACTTCCCTGCCTCTGCACTATCTTGTCTATTTTCCTTTCTGTCTCTTTGTAAAGAAAATTGACAGTTTGTATGGGAGACTCACAGGAAGGTGAAGAAAAAGCCACTGAAATGGACCAGCAGCACTACACTGAAGGCAGCAAACAGGCTGGAGAGAAACCAGAAATATCTGATCAGAGGTTGGGTGAGGCCATAACATCCTTTGAGAATGGCATGGCTAGGCCTCCTGTTCTCAGAGAAATGAGAGCCACCAGTTACCTCTTCTTGGTTGACACCCAGAGTGCCATGACTACAGCAGGAAAGGCAAGAAGTATCCATTGTGACATCACAGAGGTTCTGGATTGGGGCTCTAGTAGCTTCCAGTGAGTTCTGGAGCAACCTTCCCAACCCCCACATTCACACATGTTGTGGACTGGGACATCCTGCTCTTACAATGTTGGTTTTGTTGGAGCTTGTGATGATGTGGATGTGGTTCATCCCCCAAAGGTTCATAGGCTGGAGGCTTGGTCCTCAGTATAGAGTATTAACATGGTAGAACCTGTAAGAGGTGGGGCCTAATGTGAGGTAATTTGGTCACTGAGGATGATGCCCTTGGAGGGGAGTAATGTACTTCTCATGGGCCCCCATTATATCCTGTGAGGGTGGGTTCTTATAAAAAGAGCAAGACTGGTCCCTCCCCAGGTTTCTGGCTATGCAATCTCTACCCCTTGCATATCCTCCTACCACGTGCCATTCACCATGTTGTGATGAGCCTCACCAAAGGTCAGTCACAGGGGTTGCAAATCTTGGACTCTGAGTTAATAAGCCTCAGCTCTTTATAAAGTACCCAATTCTCAGGTGTTTTGTTAGAGCAACAGAAAGCAGGTTAATCTAGGGAGATGGCATGGAGAGAAGTTTGGTGATTCTCATCACCCTTTCAGGCCAGTGCTAATTGAAGCAAACAGTGCTCAGTGCTTATCCTATCTCCACTTCTTCCTTTTTGTGTGACAGAGTTCCAGTTTGGGGAAGGAGGTAGCAATCTAGCCAACTAAATAACTTCCCAGTTTCCCTCATATCAGGGTGGGCTTTATGACCCAATTCTGGTTAAAGAGATGTGTGTAAATGTCTATTAAGGATTTCTGGGAAAGATTTTGTCATTTCAATCAAAGGGAAGATGATGCAGTTGGCAGAGCTCTGCCCCCTTCTTTATGTCTTGAAGGTAGACCTGCTGGCGGGGTGTCACCTGGGACCCTTTAGGCAACAAGTCATGCTACCCAGACAAACAAAACTTGTGACATTGTCCCCCTGTCCCGTCCCTCATTTGCCTCCCCCTGAGCTGCATATTATGAGAAAAATAACTGAGTTTCTATTACATTGACATGTGTTACTGTATTGGCCCCTGAGCACCTGATATTCTTGATAATTGTCATTCTAACTGGAGTAAGATGAAATCTTAGAGTAGTTTTGATTTGCATTTCTCCAATTGCAAGGGATGATGAACATTTTTTCATATGTTTGTTGATCAATTGTATTTCTTCTGTGAAGTGTCTGTTCAGTTCCTTAGCCCATTTATTGATTGAATTGTTTTTTGGTGTTAAATTTTTTGAGTTCTTTATATATCCTGGAGATTAGTGCTCTATCTGAGGTGCATGTGATAAAGATTTTCTCCCAATCTGTAGCCTGACACTAGAGGAACCACCTGCCCCTGAGGAGTCTGGTGATAGGAACCAGAAAGCAAAATTCTTTTTTTTCTGAAATGTCTCCACCACTCTCTGCTGACACAACTTATTATTGTGCTATATGGCCAAGGAAAGATGTAGCTCAATGTCCATTTTCAGAGTGGGCAGAAAGGATGATTTGGAAGCATAGGACTAATAATCAGCATGGAAATGGCATTAAGTGCTGTAGGAGCTCAAAGGAGTAGAGATCACGTCAGGTTTTGACAATAAAGCAAGAGGTAGTATTTGGGAAAGCTTGTAAGATGAGTAAGTGGGTGTTTTAAAGTTAAAAATAACTTACTGTTTTTCCTCAAAGAAAGAAAAACCATCAGCTCCATTGTTAATCACTGGATAAAATGTGGCCAATTAGCGGATATGGTATAGGGGGAAAACTTCTATGATGGTGCTTGCTGCTGCTTTTGTATCTTTGTTTATAGAAAAAATATGCCTGAGATGCTAAATTTCATAAATGGACACTTTGTGGAGCTTTCTATCTTTTATGTTTAAAATACACGAAGTTTATTTGCACAATTTTTCTAACAAATTTGTCAAATAATAATAGGCATTATTTTGGTGCTTTTCAAGTGATCATTAAGCAGAGATTTTCTGACGGAACATAGTATCTTTGAATCCTATCTTGTTTTCTCTTCCTTGCCCCCAAATTTTCATGACTACTCCTCTTAAGAACAAGGCTCTAACAAGTGTTAACTCCACATGATGTACTCCATGTATGTATAATATGTCAAAATACATTCTACTCTCATGTAGAACAAAAAGAACAAATTTTTAAAAATTTTGAAGATCATTGTTCTAGCTGACTCCTGCCAGCAATATAGATAATTTTCTTTGAGCCACATACTTGCTAACACTTTTATTTTGGTCATGATTCTTAATACTTGTCAGTGTGGGAGATATAAAATGGCATCTGCTAATGGCCTTAATCTATTTCCACAATTTCTGAGGTTGGGCATATTCTTATGTATATATTTACTATCTCTCCTCTTCTGTGAAATGCTTGCTCTTGTCATGTGCTCATTATTTATTGGATCATTTATTTTTTTCTTCTTTCTGGGAATTTTTATCTACGACACATTTTCGTCAGTTTTGTTGCAGTCTTGGTTTGGAGCTTTGTATTCTATCATGTAGACTGTGGTCATATTTAATCGTCGTTTCCCTCACAGGGCTTTCGAGTCATGAAGATATTCCCCTGTATAAAGATACTCTTCTATATCATCATCTAAGAATTAGAATTTTGACTTTCATATCAAATCTTTAATTTGTCTAAAAATTTTGGTCTGATATAAGATAGCAATCTGTCTTTACCTAGATTCGCACAATGCAGAGTTTGGCAGAGGGCTTATGTATCTTTACCTTATTAGGAAGTACATTTCCAGGGAGCAGAAGTGTGAAAAAAGGGGAGTGAAACAGGGAAGAATCAGTAGCCAAAATGTCGCGTAAGGCTCAAGCCCATTGTATTGTCTTCCGTGAACTTATATAAAGTAGGTCACAGGGCCATCCAATACTGGGTGAGAAAGGGGAATGATCTGACTGTTTCCATCACCGTTGGTCAGAGGCTCACTCCTCTGCACTACCAGGTTGTAGGCTGTGGGTGCTACATACCGTGGCAGTGCCGTTGAGACAGGAAAGCGGGATGTTATTATATTGTGCCTGTGTGGGAAAGTTGGCCACTGCAAATGTGGAGCTGGTTACTAGAGTAGCAGCTTGAACAAGACGAAGATGAGACTAAGAGGATCTGAAAACATATAAAAGTGTGATATCTGGTATAGGATCTAATTTTTTAATAAAAATATTTCATATTGGAACAAGGTAAGCCATTCCATATTATTATCCCAGGGTGTCTTTGCTGTTCTATGAACCTTTGGATCTTCCATAAAAATTTAGAATCAGATTTTTTTCCTCCACAAAACCCTTTTGTAATTGATTGGGATTACAGTGAATCTAGAGATCAGTTTAAGGAAGTTTAGTATCTGTTCAATTTTGAGTTTTTAAATTCATGAATGTAAGTATCTCTCTCCACTTATTTAGGACTTTAAGGTATTTCAGCATATTTTTCCCTTGTATAAATTTCCCTTGTTCTAGGTCCAGCTGTGCCAAGGTACTGTGGAGTCCCCACTGAGCTCATAGATGCCATGGAGTATTTTTCAATTTTAGGAGGGAACAGTGAACGGTATCTGTTGGACAATAGGCCTGGCGTCTAGCTCTAGATAGACCATAAGTTCAACATTAGGTTGTGGTATATTCGATAATGTCTGTTTTTGGAATGTGGTTGCGGGGGTTGAAAGCATGAAAATCTTTGGGAGGAGGATTGGTTGTGTCCAAGGTTTGAAAGTTTTGCGGTGCCCATAGGGCACATGTTCCCTGTTCAGAAAAACTTGTGAGTGAGAATGAGCAATCATTTTCTTTCAATTTATGTTTATTTTTAATAGTAAGTTTTTAGGATGTGAACACCAGGTTGTTTCAACCTGACTGCTAAATACATAAAAACTGTCCAGAATAGTTTTTGTCCTAGAGGCACTATGGAATAATTACTGGGATGTGAAGGGCACTATAAACCAAATGTTTGGGAACCTGTGTCCTAGGTTTTCTCCATTTCATTTTCTGTTTAGTATATAAAAATTCAGTCGAATTTTGTGTGTTATTTTGTCTAATACAGTTGTATTTTTCCTAATAATTTATCACTTAGCTTGCATTTTATAGGCGATCATTTGCAACTAATGACATTTGTTTCTTCTAATATAACATACCAAGGGAGACAAAAGAATTAATGATAATAATAAATTTAGATAAAAACTTTTCAAAACACTTTTCACATTCTGGAATCTCCCATCTCCATTCAATGTGAAAGAATAGATAATACAGATTATTTGGTGATTAAATGAAGGAACTAAAAGGAAAAGTTGAATAGGCTGTCAATAGCCAACTTGAATAGTGGCAATAGTTTATTTGCCTAAAATGACTAAGATTATTTATTTGAAAAACACATTTTAAATTTTTATCATGTATTTAATACTTTACTAGATGCTTTGGAGGAATTTAAAAAGGTTTATAAATTTAGTATCTTCTCATAGAATTCAGGAAAGGAAATCTGATACATAACAATATTTGATAATAGAGGTAGTGTCATAATTTGGTTAATGAGTATTTGCAAAATGTGTAATACACATAATAATGCAGAAAGTTCCCACTGTGGATGTCATTCTCTGAACATGTAAAAAACAGAGGAATATGAGAGTTTTCAGCCACTGCTAATTTACATTCAATTCTATTCAATATTTGGTCCTTGTTTCATTTAAGTGTAAAGTTAAGCAAGGCTCATGTGTTGTCTGCAAACTGAAAACTACAAGGATTGGTTTTAGTGATTAATGGATTGTTATATCGGGTTTCTGATATCTTATTATAAGCAGCATCCATTCTGCTTATGCTTCAGATTTTATATAGTTAATAAAGGTGTATTAAATATGCCAAACAAGATATACTGACTTTTAACTCAGAAAAGTCTGACTTTTAACTCAGTGCCCTGCATTTTGTTGCCTTCCACCTCTAAAGTGAACATTAAAAAAGCAGGTCTTAAATGCACACTTCCACACAAATATGGGTGGTAACAGATGTCTTGATAATCATTTTATACAGTGTACATCACATTGTGGTATGTACAATTTTTCTTAGTCATACCTCAAAGTTGGAAAAACTGTGATTTATTCTTCTGTTTTTTAAAAATCTAAGCATGTATATATTGATATGCCCAATTTCACCTTCACCCAGTCCCTTCAGTAAATAGTAGCATTATATATACATTTATATATATATATGTATATATATGTTATTTACAATATATATTTTATATATGTGTGTGTGTGCGTGTGTGTGCGTGTGTGTGCGTGTGTGTGAGTGACACACACATAAATATTCCCTCCAACCCCATCTTGCATTTTCACCTAACATGCTCTGCTGAATAGCTGCTTTTATTTTTTTCTTTCGTGGATTTTTTTTTCTTTTCTTTTTCTTTGGTATTAGGGATTGTTTCTGGTGTCAGGGATTTGTTTTGTAACTTCATGATATTTCAGTTTGTGATATAGTTAATTCAGGCAGTCCACTATTAAGGCCATTTGAACTGCTTTCAGTCTTTTATTGTTACAGATAATGCTACAATTATAACATCTAATACATAGGTCTTTTTGTATTTTTGCCAGTGTATCCTTGGAATAGATTCCCAGAAATAGGATATCTGGGCCTGTATCTTAAACACTATGTTACACTGCTTTCATATTAAATGAAAACCACAGATTGTTAAACCTACCCCACAGAATATCAGGGGGGGAAAAATCAATGTAATGCCCTAACAGTAATAGAAAAAAGATAGATTTCTGTTTGTAAATACTTTAGCACAACCACACTAAAAAGTTATTGTGAGGTAATCAGAGGCTGGTGTATATATGTGGGCTTGGCTGCAGTGCAGCCTCACACATGTGGGCTAGTGTTGGGGACTCAGAATGAGCACAGTACTGTTTTTGACATGATTTTCCAAATGGTGAAGAAGCTTCTTGATAAATCTGAGCAAAACAAAGTACAAGCTCTTTGTACTCACTTATTTTACATAGAGGTTACATAGTTGGAAAATTCTGAGTATGTTAAAAATACAAAAAAAAATCTTTTTTTTTCAAACAATTCTTTTTTTTTTTAGGGGAGGGGGAATTGGGGATTGAACTCAGAAGCACTCCACCAATGAGCCACATCCTCAGCCCTATTTTGTATTTTTATTTAAAGACAGGGTTTCATTGAGTTGCTTAACACCTCGCTTTTACTGATGCTGGCTTTGAAGTCACAATTCTCCTGCCTCCGCATTCCAAGTCACTGGGATTACAGGTGTGTGTCACTGCACCTGGCTAAAAAAGTCTTTTAAATGTAAAAAACTTGTACTAGGTTCAGAGAATTGTGATTTTTTAAAAGGTATAAATTATGCATGGTGGAACATTCAGGAGTTTTAAGTACATTGTAGAACATTTGACATCTATGACCTCTGCTCCTTGAAGGCCAATAAAATCACTTTTTTTCTTGATACTGTTTATCTGTGCTTTCTCTGTTCCAACTAACTTCACCAGACATATATTACTAGTTTTGTCTAAGATTCAACTTTTAACTCTATTGATCTGTCTTTTCTATTGTATATTAGTTTCTATGCAGCAATTTCTGCTTTCATCTCAATTATTTTCTTCTTACCTTCTTTGGGTTTATTTTTCTGTTTTTTTTTTCTTAGACTGGACACTTAACTCTTTCATTTTAATTCTTTTTCATAAAAATTCAGAGCTATAAATATCCTTGAGTGCCTCATATCCTATAATGCTTTCTGTTGTGGTCATGGTGAAATAATATATAACATAAACTATACTATTCTAACAATTTTAGGGGTACAATTTAGTGGCATTTAGTACATTCACAGTATTGCACATCCATCACCACTATACATGTCCAGAATCTTTTTATGATCTCAAACAGAAACTCTGTAAGCACTAAACAATAACTCCTCATTTCATCCTTTCCCTAGCCTCTGGTAATCTCTTTGGTGCTTTAAAAAAGTTAATAAGGTTTTTAAAATTCTTGTTCCTCCTTATTGGAGGTGTTTTGTTTATCTAAAATTAAGGGGTTTCCCCCCCAGTTATTTTTTGGTATTGATTTCCAAATCCAATTATTTCATTTAAAGAGTGTTGAGTGATTCCCATCTTGTTAAATTTTTTCTTTGTTTCTGTCTTACCTCATTCTTAAGGTAGTTGTGTTGGCTCTCTAGTTTGTGTTGGTTTCTTTTTCCCTTACTGTACAGAAGATCTTCCACTGTTTTCTTGCTTTCATTGTTGATAACAAGAAGTAAGCTGACTGTTCAGTTGCCATTTTCATGAAGTTTGTCTTTTTTCTCCTTTGGCTAAATAACTATAACAAGTCTTTGTCTTTGATGTTATCTCACTATAATGTGTCTACATGTAAATTATTTTTTGTCCTTTTATTTCATTTCTTCAACTTAATGGATTTATGACCACTATCAGTTCTGGAAATTCTCAGCTATTAGTTTATCCAGGGATGCCCCTCAGTCATTCTGTCATTGCCTGGAACTCAAATAGATGTAGGTTAGCCTGTCCAACCTACTCATCTTCTTTTTTGTTTTCTCTTTGGTTCTCTCTGCTACATTTCTCAGCCCTTTCTTCAGACACATCTCCAAGTTCACTGTGTCTCTCTTTGTGCTGTGTCTGCTCTGCTTTTTTACTTAAAGTTGAGTTTTTAATTTTCTGGTACTGTTATTTTTTCTTACTGAAAGCTTTGTATGGTGTTTTTCACGTTCACTCTTTTCTGCATTTATTTTCAAGTTTGTGTATGTCATCTGCCCGATCATCTCTGTCATCAGTCTGTGTGGCTAGTTCCCAGCCACAGTGTCTTGCTTGCCTTGCTTGTGTTCTGATTTTTCACTGAGGGCTACTCCTTTCCCTCAGAACTTTATCTTCAGGTATTACTGATCCCTGTGTTGAAGTTAATTTCTCCCAGGGAGGCTTTATATATGCTTCTGTGACTTAATTGAGAATTAAACCACATTCAGTTAAAACCTGTTTAGAGACTTTTTGGACCTCCTAGATAGAATGGATTGAGATCATCAAAATGCATTTTCTTGTTAGGGTTTGTCAGATTTATTTATTCCCTCTTAATCATCAGACTTAGTGCTTAAGGTTTCCTGTTCACTTCTGTCCAGGGGGATTTATTTCTGATTTGTCCTATAGATTAAAGCCTTTTAGATCTGTGCCTCATGTGAGAGGAATTCCTATTAGATTTTTCAACTTAGGCAGAGTCTGTGTTTTATCTCCTATCCCGTATGATGGTCATCAGAATGGAAGCTTAAGGTCTCCAGGGTGTAGTCAAAATCCCTTAAGAGGAAATTGATTAGTAAATTGCTTGCTCATTTTAGTTTCTGATTTCACTTGGCTTTGGATCTCCATGGAATCATACCTCTTACTAGCTCCCATCCAAGCATTTTAAAAGATTTCATAAATTATCCAGTTCTTTTTTTTATCCAGTTCTGAATTTGAGTTTGAAGCAAAGTTTCATTTCCTTCCTTCCTTCCTTCCTTCCTTCCTTCCTTCCTTCCTTCCTTCCTTCC
>JAJEJO010053129.1:218038-317168 GCA_020662805.1 Glaucomys volans | reverse complement strand
TTTTCTCCATTCTGGGCCCCCGTGGACCAGGAGATGTCCTGATCCATGGCTGGTCCATTCCGTTTTTCGGGTGAACACAACCGGAAGGGGACGCCCGTCCTGCCCTGTTCACTCCTGGAGTAAGCTGGAGGACTCTAGAAAATGCTCTGCTCCCGCCCCTTGGCTTCTGCCGAAACTGCGGCGACTGCGTAACCTTTTGATCGCCGCTACTGTAATTTCACTAAACAGACATGTGGAGCCTTGATTTTATTGAAATCTGTGTCCCGCCCCCGCCTCTCCTTTTTCTGTCCGCTTCCCTACTTAAACCGCCCTCTTTCTTTTCCTCCATGTTTTTTCGGACACACCGGAAATGCCCTCTGCTCCCATCTCTCGGCTTCCGCGCCAGCATTGGCCGAGACTGGGTGTCTATGAACTGTGCGCCAGTCTCTTCCCTCTGCCATTTCCTCCTGCCACAGCCTCTGTATTCCGTGCCTCCGCGTGCACGGCACCATCTCTCCACCCCCTCTGGGACCTGTGCGGGACTCTGCCAAAAACGGAGTTGGCTATTTCACCCCTCCACTGGCATAGCCTGTGTAACCAGCGCTGCAAAGAAGCACTTTCCCTCCATTTCACTCACCGGCTCCACAAAGGTGCCGCGATAGAGCCACCGTTTCTCTGTTCCCACCACCAAACCCCGCGCACGGGGCTGGGCTTCCAAACACTACTGCGAACTGCTACTCTTCCCCTGTCTCTTTGGCCTTTGCCCATTCATGTCCACAGATGCTAGAAGTCATATGTTCACCCTTGTGGAAGCCGCTTTGTGCTGAAACCTGATGGATGCTGCAAAGCCACTTATACAGTGCAAGTACAAAATCACCACTGCCTAATTCCAAATATGCTTTCTTAATTCCTCACTCATTTTCACCTTTCTCTAACTGACTCCTTTACTTATATTAAGTGAGGGAAATTACCCAAAATCCAGAACTGCCTTACAGAAGTCCACCAACCCTTATCCGAAATCTGGTAAAAATGGCCTTTAAAGTACAATGCCTGAGAGGCAAGCTTATTTACAGAAAAAGGTAACACTCCAGTCCGGTCCCTGGTAGTTAACCTGTGGTCTGCTGTTCCAGCAAGAACTCCAAAGGAGGACCAGCTGTCCTCTCTGCCAGGGTCAAGCTATGACCCCAACCAAGTCGTCTCCACAAGCAAACAAGCAGGACACACTGGAAAACTAACTACCCTATGGCTGGCCCCTCCCTAGCACCTCTACACAGGGGTGTGACCAGCCAGGTGGTGCCTTCACCTCAACTGCTGGGATTCGAAGAAGACTGAAGAAGCCTGAACTCGAGGATCGCTGAGCCCAGGGCAACCACAGGGACACAGGAGGTACCTATTCTGTTTTGCCTGCCCACTCTGGGCCTTTATTTCCTTCCCAGGTTTTGGTTATGGGAATTGATGGAAACCTTCCTTGCCAAACAGAACAGCTAAGTTAGCCTGTGCCCTTGAGAGGCACATCCTTTCACACACTCTTTCCTTGTTATTCCTTATTGTCCAGTCCCCCTCCTAGGCAGAGATGTTCTCCAACTTCTGGAAGCCACCCTATAACTTTTTCCCAAGCGTATTACTACTCACCTTCTTCTAACTCTGTTTCTTACACTCTCTCGCTCTCCCACACCACCTTTTGTACTGTTACCCCCAGACTCGGCTGACCCCCAAGTCTGGGACACTTCCAAGCCAGTCATAGCCTCCCACCATAAGCCAGTCCATATCCAACTAAAACCTCATACTAGGTTTCCTTCACATCCTCAGTTCACTATTTCCCATACCCACTGGGAAGGACTTAAACCCATCATAGATCAGTTACTTACTCAGGGACTCCTCATCCCTACTGACTCTCTCTGTAACACCCCCACATTGCCTGTATGTAAACCCTCAGGAGCCTATTGCTTGGTCCAAGACCTCCGCCTAATTAATGAGGCAGCTCTTCTCATTCACCCAGTGGTTCCTAAACCCTTACACTCTTTTCTCTCACATCCCCTCTTCAACCCTCACTTCACAGTCCTAGATCTTAAAGATGTGTTCTTTACAGTTCCTCTTCACCCTGACTCCTATTACCTCTTTGCCTTCACATGGGAGGATCCTACATCCTTTAGGTCTTGACAGCTGACAATGAATAGTTTTCCAGGTGAAAACTGGCAGATTGATTTCACCCATATGCCCAGATGCAAGAAAGTTCCCTTACTTACTTACCCTGGTTGTTACTTTTTCAGGCTAAATAGAAACCTTCCCTACCCCCAGGGAAACTGCTGACATCATCTGCGGTCCTCATTGAGCAGATTATTCCCAGATTCAGACTTCCTGCATCCATCCAGTCAGATGAGAGTCCAGCCTTCACCTCTCAGACTGTTCAACTACTCTCCAGAAGCCTCGACATCACCTGAAGACTCCATATCACCAACCCCAATCCTTGATGGTAAAGTTTACACAGGGACAACAGCCAATCATCCTGTGGCTTCACTTAGAATCTAAAAGTTTATATTCAGGTGGTTCCTCAGCTTCACCTAACCATCCAGGAGCAGGAAAAGGAAATCCAACGCCAGATCAACGCAGCTACTCACCTTAATGCTAATCCTTTCTCAGGTCTTACTCTGATACATCAAGGTCTTTGACTTCTCAATCTCTCCAGAGTTAATAACATCTCAGATTATTTTCTTTGTGCAGATTTGGACCGGACCCTACTAACAGCAGGGGTAACCCCCCTATGAGTAACCCCCCTTAATACTTCCTCAAAGGCTCAAAGGACCCCTATTCACCTTATTACAACTCCTCAGAGAACTTTGCGGACTGTTACACTTTCTCTAACTCAGTACCTCCAGGATTCTTCTTCTGGTGTAATGGTACTCTGACAAAAAATTAAATCCCAATATGCCCTTTGCTTTTGTGTGCCCTCCTTTTTAGTTCCTCAAGTGACTCTGTATAATGAAGCTGAATTAATCTGACCCGTTCAAAACCCTGGTATTCCTACAGGGACAAATAACATCTGTTGCCCAAGTTTCCTTACAGAACCGCTGAATACAAGATCTTCTGACAGCGAACAAAGGAGAAACATGCCTATTTCTAGAGGAAGAATACTACTAATGCATCAATGAAACCAGACTGAGAAACTGGACTCATTGAGAAAACTCTCCTGCATCTGAATATGCCCAGAGCTGCTTGAGTGAGGTTGCCAGAATGCCATACAACCAAATGCTCCTGCACCCTGACAGCTGCCTCCCCACCGACCTAGACCCTGAAATCCTTTTTCCCACGATGCCCCCAACCATGCAGGAAGTAGCTAGACAGACTCTGGCGCCCTATATCACCAAAAAGGTCAGAATATTAGGTCGAATTGGGCGGCTGCAGTGGGAGGGAACATTGTCACCTAGCAACCCACTGTGCCAGAAGTGACCAATGAGGCAGACCTGCTGACCCTGACATCCACCTTGGGTCCACCTTTTCCTGGGCAAGACCCCTTGACCCCCTTCCTCTGTATAAAAACCCTGAGCAGCCAAAGCCACGTGCGACTTCTTCTGGCTCTCCCACCCCGACTTTCACCCCGGGGGGCTGGAGATTTTGCCCGGGACACACATTCCAATAAAATCAAGCTACCACTTTTGTCTAACTCTGGCGAGCGCACTCCTTTTCACCCGCCACCACCTTTGGGAGCTTTAATGGCCAGGCCCCGCTGCCCCTTTCTCGAGTTTTACATGGAGTATTTTGGAAAGCAGGGAAATGAAAATAGAGCAGAAGACTAAAGAATGAGTAGGTGAGACAACAGTTAAAATATGTTCTGTACCTAGGAAAGAACTTTTTCAGCCACAGGAGGGACCATGGTATAGCATGGAGCTGAGTGTAGTCAGTGTTACTTGAAAGCAAAGAGGGTAGGTGGAAAATACAGTGGGATGTGTGGAGGGGACTACAGACAACAGAGAGGTAGGCAGAGACCAGATCACAGATGGCCTTGTGTTCTATACCACTGAGCTCAGATGTTATCTTGTTTTCTGGGGAATCATCAGAGAATTTAAACTGGGGAAAGTCCTGGTTACATTTTTGTTTTAGGTAGGAGGGATTGGTAGCTGTGTAGAAAATAGGTTTTGTTGGAGGTCTAAGAGTGAAGTTGGAAACTAGTTGGGAGGCTTTTGCAGTAGTCCAGGTGAGAAATGGCTTAGATAGCTTAGTAGTTTTAATAAGGAAATAGCAGTAGCCACCATTTTGGTGTATTTTTCTAAGCTCTATTCAGATAGCTAGTGTTGAGTACATAGTATTTATCAACTAAAGCCTTTTCACCTCTTAATTATTTAACCAACATGCACCTTCACTTCTGATTATGGAGATGATAGATGATAAACATCCTTTCTTGCCCAAAAATCTAATTCTGATATTAGTAGTAATGATGCTAGCTCATAATTCCCTACCTATTTCCTAGAGAATGCTCTTCTGCATAATGGAAGAAATTTAGTTTCCCCTGTTTGAAGATTTTTTAAGTCAAAATAATAAGAGGATGTAATAACTGATCGTTAAACTATAAACAGAAGACTCTTCCTTTTAAACAGATATGAATTTTTTCTTATTTTACACTGTAGCTCAAATATAGTCAAAAGGCTGAGGCCCTGAATGGTTGTGACAATAGTCTACTTACACTTCTTTGAAGTACCTGTTGCCAGCACTGCCTCAGGAGCTCTACCTCTTGGCTAAAGGTTGCTGCCTGCCTGCTGCTCTTATTTTGTTGTCTAATCTCATTTTCTCCTAGGACACTAATAAGTTGTGCATTTTATTAAAAGAAGCTTCTTTCTATGGTCCATTACTTCCCCATCAAGTGATCTAGTTGCCTAGTAGACACTGTAGATGATTGACAAGCAAAACTCGGCTGTTGATTTACTTTTAGCTTTTTTTTAATTTTTAATTTTTTATTTGTTGTTGTTGTTGTTGTACTAGATGAACAACATGGCTTTATTTTATTTGCTTATTTTTGTATGCAGTGCTAAGAATTAAACCCAGGGGCTCACACATGCTAGGCAAGCACTCTGCCACTGAGCCCTAGCCCCAGCCTACTTTTATTTTTTTAAAACATTAACAGATTTCCTTCCAAAACTAAGGTGTCTAAGTAAATTATTTTTATTTATGTTTTAGTTCTTGGCTTCCAGAGTTATGTGGTCACTTTATGTAGCAGGGTCCCTTCAGCACTTTGTTCAGCTTGAGACTTGCTTTAGCACCTTTGTTTTACTTACTGTTTTTTTTTTTAAGAATGACTTTTTATTGTAACAATTTTTTTTCATTTTATTTATTTTATTTTTTTATTTACTTATTGATTCATTGAACACAAATTGAGTACAGCTATTGTTTCTCTGGTTGTACACAAAGTAGAGTCACACCATCTGTGCATTCATGCATGTACACAGGGCAATGGTATCTGTCACACATTCTGGATAGATAGCATAGAGGGAAGGGAGGGGTGGGGTCAGGGTGGGGGGGTAAGAATAATAAAAGAATAATTACTTACTGTTTCTGATATCCCTTTCCTCTCCTGCTGGGACTTCTAAAATGTAAGAAGTATTTGTGAAGAACAAATGGAATTAGATTTGTTAGGATATTATGTCATTTTTACTTTGAGTAGACTATAGCATATAAGCATATCTCAAGTTCTGCTTAATCATTTTCATGTCCTTCTGTAACTGTTCGTTCTATATCCCAAACTTATGAAACTTTCTTTAATAGGTTTGTTTCTCTAAATTCAACACTCCCAAGTTGAAGAACATGGTTGGGCCCTAGACACAACAGGAGCCAGGCATTCTTTTGCTGTCTATCTTATCTATCCCCTTTCTGTGTACCTGTGTCCTGTTTCTTTTGTATTTCGTCTGAATTTTCTCTGTGTGTTAGGAAATAAAGGCCTCAACAGTAACTGGACTTTATTTCTTATAACCATAATCACTGGAGATAGGCTGATTCTCAGGGTGCCAAGTCTGGCTTAGGTCAGATATCACCCCCAAAGCAGTTGACGGAGATTGTTGGGGAAACTGTGGCTGGCCTGATTTGAGTGAGATGCCCACCTTGGGCCAATCATCTGTGATAGGGTTATATGTAAAAATGACATTTTTCCCAACTATATACAAAGAAAGAATGAGGGATGTTCCCAGAAGTGGATGCCCAACAGATTTAAAACAAACAAAAAAAAATTCATAGTTCATAAAATTCTGTTTTTTCTGTCAGCCATACAAGAACAGTATACAAATTAAACTATGAATTTGTAGTTAACAAGTATTTCTTCCTAAATGCAGTGTACTGCGTTAGAAGCCACAGGACATAAAGAGAAGTAGATGGTATAACTTTGGATTACTCAAAGTCAGTCTTGTGGAAAATTAGAGGTTGGTTATGGTAGATGTATGTTTCAGTAAAGACAGCAAAGTTTTCTGAGAGTTGGATTTCCCTCTGTTCCTTTCCATGATCATTGTGACCTGCTCTCTTACTGTGGCCACAAATGTGCCTAGAAGATCTAGAGAAGAAGTGGACATTTGAACACAAGTCTGTCATCACTGTTCAAAAAATATCATATTTCCTATTAATGCTAGATCATTACTACCTTTGTAAACAAAGAATAGCAGTAACAGTTCCAGCTTTGTATGTGCAGACCTATCAAACAGTATGATTTTTAACTCTTCTGTAATCGGAGAATATTCTGGTTAAACATATCTATGGACCACATGTTTCTGTTTTACTTTCCCTCCTGAGACTCAACTAAAATGACAGTAAAAACAATTCTTTAAATTACAAGGACAACAATAAATAGCAGAGGAGACTGCAGTGCATAGGAGCTTTCAGTGCATGTTTAGAAGAGTGGAGTGGTGGAAAATGGCACCTGACCAAAACTATGATTTCATTTCACTTCAGTCAGAATGGCAATTATCAAGAATATAAGCAATAATAAGTGTTGTCGAGGATGTGGGGAAAAAGGTACACTCATCCATTGTTGGTGGGACTGCAGATTAGTTAAACCACTTTGGAGAGCAGTATGGAGATTCCTTAGAAAACTTGGAATGGAACCACAATTTGATCCAGCTATCCCACTCCTTGGTTTATACCCAAAGGACTTAAACTCAACATACTTCAGTGACTCAGCCCCATCAATGTTTATTGCAGATCAATTCACAATAGCTTAACTATGGAACCAACCTAGAACCCTTCTATGGATGAATGGATAAAGAAAATGTGGTAAATATATACAATGGAATATTACTCCACCTTAAAGAAGAATGAAATTATGGCATTTGCAGGTAAATTGATAGAACTAGAGAATATCTTGCTAAGTGAAATAAGCCAGTCCCAAAAAACCAAAGGCTGAATGTTTTCTCTGATAAGTGAATGCTGATCCATAGTGGGGAGTGGGTAGGGAAGAAGGAAGGAACTTTGGATTATGCAGTGGGGAGGGGTGGTGTGGTGGGAATGGGAAGGACCATAGAATGAGACAGACATTATTACTCATACATATACATGTATGAAAAAATAAAAAAAAATTTAAAGAAGTTACTATGTTCAATTAAGAGAAAATGAGGGCAAGAGGGAGGGCATGATGGTGATGAGGGTCACTAAGGTGCCTGCTTTGTAATTAAGATCTACCTCTGTGTAGTGTGTTTTCCTATGATGTGTTTTATTTTAAAGAAAGTGTTTAAAAAGCAGCTGGTAGCAAGTAACTTATTTAATATAAAATATCCTACATTAAATACTAACAATAAACATATTTAACAAAGTAAAAAAAAGAGAGAGAGAGAGAGAGAGACATCACCTACGCATTTGCAGAGGGTAATGTCTTTGGGAAGTGAATTAGTTTCCCTTCTGAAAATCTCAGAGGCTCAAGATTTAGAGATACACAGTACTGTGGGCAAAGGGGGAGGGATGGAGGAGATAGCCAGGCTGAAAGGACTGGGAATTCATTGAAAATCTATATATAAAGTATAAAAGACTCCCTAGGACTCATTTCTCTCTTATCCCTCTAGCCATGCAAATATAGCCCCCATCCTGAGGATGGAGGGAGGATAATTGCATTTAGTTCAGGATAAATTAAACCAGAGAAGTTCCTGTTCTTTTCACAGGAAGTTGAAGCATTAGAATAAAAACACAGATTCAATAAAAGTCATCATATAAAACTCCTTTCCTCTGCCCTGTTTTCAGAATACTTGTAGCTTGACTCATAGTTCTCCCACAAGAGATCGGAGAATTTTTTTTCCAGATAATACATTTGGGGAAAATATACCCTAGGTATCCTACAGCCCAATCCCATCTTTAGTGAAAAGACTAAGCTTATCTCCCAGTTAACTTTTTAATACTTTTCTATATTAGTAGATAGTACAAGATCACTGTGGGAAGCCAGCCTTATTTAGCAGAATCAGACTAGGTTGAACCATGAGATGCAGAGGGTTGGATTCTAGAAACTGCCAGGAAGCATGTGGCACTGCATGGAAATTGTTCCCTTTCTCCTTCTGGAATTTTCCCCTTAAGAGAATGGCTCCCCTAACTCCACCCTATCCCGTCCACCACAGAAGAAGCTCCTCCTGGTCTTGCCCTCTTTACCTGTCTGTCTGTAAATAAAACGGAGTTGGGAGTGTTGTTGTTGTTATTAGAGGCCAGAGCTGGTATGGCCAGACCCATCATGCCCCCTCTCATTTAAAAAGAATATTGGCTTTTGTGTGTTTATTGAGTAGATAAGTTTTGGGGGTAATTGAGTGATAAACCACCAACATCATCCTCCAGCAGTACCCTTTCCTCATCCACGCAGGACGTGGCCAAGAAGGCCCCCACATTTGGCCCCCCGAACAGCAGCTGTTAGAGAGGATTTTAGAAGAAAGAATAAAGGTAAGGGTGTTGGCCCCTTTCTGTGGGAAGCGCATACATGTGAATAAGTTTAGTAGTAAGAAAGGAAAAGGAATTTAATTGTGTGATGTTAAACCTGGGGGATTTGCTCTCTACAGAGAGAAAAATAAAAATAAATTTATTCATCTCTATTGAATAATTAGCCAGAGTGAAAATTCAGTGGAACAAACACAATTCCCACAGTCCTTGAAATGTAAATGGAGACCTGGTTGTTTTGAATACTGCAGACTTGGTCAGGCAGGTCTGCCTGCATCTGACTGTATGAGACTGAGACCTAACTTGGCTCAGAGAGGTGCAAAAGTTTAGAATCCTGAGAAGAAAACATCCTAATCAGGAATTTAGAGAAAATCCCTAACTTAAGAGGGAAATTACTAGGGTGAGTTTCCTAGTTTAAATATGTGTGTTCCCACCACAGCTTCCAGCCCTCCAGAAACAGCATGGTTTCTGCTCCCTGGTGGGAAGGATGAAAGCCTACAGACCATGGCTGCTCCCTGCCCAGGCAGAGGCCCCTCAGAGCCAAACCTCTTGATGAGAGGAGAAATACCATGGGGATTGGAAGCACAATGGCAGACTATGGGAAAAGCACAATGGCAGACTATGGGAATTTAGTTTGGACTGTAATAGAAATTTGCTTTTATTTGGACCAAGATGTTGATTTGTTCAATAAATGGGATGGATTCAAACTAAAAAGCTTTTTCTCAGCAAAAGAAACAATCAATAATGTGAAAAGAGAGCCTACAGAGTGGGAAAAAAATCTTTTCCACACACACTTCAGACAGAGCACTGATCTCCAAAATTATAAAGAATTTACAAAACTTTACACCAAAACTGCAAAGAACCCAATCAATAAATGGGCTAAGGCACTGGGCAGACACTTCACAAAAATGATATACAAATGATCAACAAATATATGAAAAAGTGCTCATCATCTCTAGTAATTAGAGAAATGCAAATTAAAACCACCCTAAGATCTCATCTAACTCCAATTAGAATGGTTATTATAAGGAATACAAGCAATAATAAGTGTTGGCATGGATGTGGGGAAAAAGGCACACTCATACATTGCTGGTGGAGTTGCAAATTGGTGCAGTCACTCTGGAAAGCAGTATGGAGATTCCTCAGAAAACTTGGAATGGACCCACCATTTGACCCAGCTATCCAACTCCTCACTTTATACCTCAAGGTCAGTATAGGGATGCAGCCACATCTATGTTCATAGCTGCTCAATTCACAATAACTAGATTGTGGAAACAACCTAGATACCCTTCAATTGAACAATGGATAAAGAAACTATGGTATATATACAGAATGGAATATTACTCAGCCATAAAGAAGAATAAAACTATGGCATTTGCTGGAAAATAGGTGGAGTTGGAGAATATCATGCTAAATGAAATAAGCCAAGTCCAAAAAACCAAAAGCCAAATATTTTCTCTGATCAGTGGATGCTGATACATAATGGGGGGGAGGGTTATGGGGGGTGTTGGAAAGAATGGAGGAAGTATGGATGGTGTAGAGGAAAATGGGGTGGGGGGGAGTGGGAAGGAAAAATAGTAGACTGAGACAGACAGTATTACCCTATGTATATGTAAGATTATATGAATCATGTGAATCTACACTGCGGAAAAAAAAAAAAGATATATTCCCTGCTGTATAATTATATCAAAATGGGTTGTACTGTCATGTATAATTAAAAAGAACCAATAAAAAAAATCAATTGGCTGTATGAATGTAGATTCATTTATGAGTTCTCTATTCTGTTCCATTGGTCTCTGTGTCAGTTTTTATGCAGTACTATACTGTTTGGATGACTATAGTTTTGTGGCATAATTTTGAAGTCAGATATTGTAATCCCTCCAGCTTTCTTGGTTTATTTTTTCACAGAATCACTTAGGCTATTCTAGGTCTTTCATGGTTTAGGGTTGTTTTTCTTTTTTCTGTGAGGTGTGTTAGTAGTAGTCTGATAAGGATTGCAATCAATATATAGTTTGCTTTGGGTAGTATGGTCATTTCAGCAATTTTAATTCTTCCAATTTATAAACATGAGGTGTCTTTCCAAACTTTTTCCAATTTTTTCCCAAAGGTGTCCTCTGTAATGTCTTTCATAATTGTTTTATAGTTTTAATTGTAGAGATTTGTCACGTTCTTGGTTATATTTACTTCTAAATATATTTCTTAGCTATTGTGAATTGGATTGCTTTTGTGACTTCTCTTTCATAAAGTCTGTTATTGTTGTGTAAAAATTCTTCTGCTCCCCAGCACTTAAAAAATAAGCTAATATTTGTGGAGTGTTGACAATAAAGTTGCATTGCTTTACTGAAAAAGAAAAGATGTTGATTTGTGTTTTTTGGAACATTTGAGCACAAGTCTTAGAAATGCTATTAAGAACTTTAGATCTAAGAGTCAGAAATGCTCATCCTCCAGGTCATCTATGTTTTCTGGGGAATTGGTTGATAAAAAAAGAAAAGGATTCAAAAACTAGCCCAGGTATGTTTCTGTGGACAGAGGGACACAGGATAGTGGGGGCAAAGTTTCTATTCAGAGAAATGGAATGCATTCAGAGTAAGATGAGCTAGCTTGGGACTTCTGTAATTTACATTGGAAAGGTACTGTTCAAGTTCACATTACCTTGGATATGCTTACCAACTCAGGACAATTTGTTGATTTGGGACAACAACTGACTTATGACTTGCAAAATTATGCTCAAATAAGTACATATGTACAAAGAGCATGGAGATAATTACCTGACCAGGGAGAAAAAACTCTAAACCCCAGCCAAATTCGGCAGGGGTCAGAGGAAAATTTTCCAGACTTTGTAACAACTAACCTGGATAGTGTTGCCTCAAGTTGGGGATAGCCTTCACCTGTTTGGGCAAACCCTAGCTAAGGATTTAAAAAATTCAGAAGTAAAATATCTGTAATTGTTCTCCAATATGTTGTTGACATCCTTTATGTGCTACCACACAGGAAAAATACCAAGGCCATTACAGAAACTTCCTAGGGATAACTGGATACTGTGGGCCTTGAATTCCTGGGTACAGGTAATTAACTAAGCCTCTTTACAGCATCCTTAAAAACTCTACACAAAGGAACAACTGCCCTGATGTGAGAACCAAAACATACTAAAGGTTTTTTTAAATATCAAAAAGGGGCCTTACTTCAAGCCCCTGTTCTCAGTTTACCTAAGGAACAAGATTTAACCTGTTTACCACTGAGAGAAAAATAACCCTAAAAATATTCACCCAAAACTTATGGATAAACATCCATGGATGAATCAGGTCAATAGCCAATGGCATATCTCAGTAAGGAGCTTAGCATAGTAGCTTCATTCTCAAAAGTAAGGGAAAATAAGATCTCATAATTTTCTTTGACATCCAAACCTGTCCTAAAAATAAGAAATGGTTACAATGCCCTGAGCATCAAGTTTTTGCTGGGACCACTAATCTCTCCCTCTTAGCTCCTTACAGGTCTCATTGAAGGATTACATTAAATAGAGAAACATGCAGACCCTTTCGGAAACCACTCAGACCCAAGGGAAAAAAAAAATTTTTAAAGGGAAAGAAAAGATTTTCTGAAGTTTGATAAAAGATGTTCTTATTGTGCTTTTTGGTGGATTGATCTTTTGCTTTTTAGGGATGATTTTAAAGGTGAAAAACAATCATCAGGACAAAAGCCGGCAACCCAAATTATTTTGAAGTTTTTCTTTTTATATCTGAAATTCTTAGACAAATTAAATCAATGTTTAATGCATGCTTGTTCATTGCTATGTAGCTTCATTTACAAGAAATTGTAAAATTTTCCTTTTTTTCACTGATCAATAAATGCGTCACACAATGACCATATTTACAAGATTTCAAAATTTACTTACAATTCAAGGAGTATGCTCACATTTTAAAACTAAAATAAAACTTTATCCATAAAACTTTAATTCACATGAATTAATGAGATTTAACTTATATTGGGTAAACAACTAAAAATAGAAAAGTCTTCTTTATACTTATTAACTCACATTTTTCCAGGTAAAAAGGCTTCTTATTTAATTCACATTTTTCAAGTGATCAAATAAATAATAAAATCACTAAATTCTATAATATTTAAGATCTATATCTCTTGTTTCTAATGGTTTTTTAAAACAGGGAGAAAATATTAATATTATTATTTACATTCATTTGATATCTTGACTTTCACAATTAAGAACAAATAAACTTAATTTGAGATCAATGAAATTAATTATCTAAGCTTTTATCACAGGAAATCATTGATTTACAAGAATGGAATGCTAAAAATTCATTGATTGCAACAACATCTACTAAATATGAAAATATCAGATACTCAACTAAAATATATTTAAACATTAGACATATTTGTAATTTGGTTAATATAAAGAAGGTCTAAAATTCCTTTATTCTCCATGTTCTCATTGTGAACCAAGATACAAGCACTTGAACTATCAGGTGTGATATGTAAGTGTCTAAAAAATTTTTTTCACCTGATAAAGTACAAGACTATAATATATTGAATAAATTAAAATGAAATTTGTGCAAAATAATTTTCAAAAGATGTACATGTAATTAAATTGGCTATATAGAATTAGCACAATCACCTAAGGTTATTAAAAGTTTTTTATTCTTTAAATTCTACTAAGTTTCTATCATAAAGGCTATTTATAAATATAGATAAGATCTTTTTACAAACCCTATTAATTGGACCTTCTAGCTAAAGGACAGAAGAAAAATACTTAAAACATTAATTTCTCATTCGAATTAAATAATTTCTTATGCCTGTTGAATTTCTATTTTAAAAAAACTAATTTCAAAGACGTTATGGTTTATACAATTTGGTTTAACAATAATTTATTTTGAAATACCACCTTGCATTCCAAATTTTAAATTTCTATTTAAAAGCCAAATTTAATTAACATAAAACATCAATGACTGTATTTAAATTAACCATGGTAATTAGTACTTATTATGTTAATTATATTCTTGTTATCCAAATAGAGAAGCCTTTTAAATATTAGATTTACAGGGACATATTATTAAGCTAATTCTCCCCAAATTAGAGCTTTTTCTATAATGGTCTCTTACAAATGTATATAATAATAACAGATTATGATAAATTAATTATATTATTTCATATTTTTAAAATTAAATAAATATGTTATACATTTTTTTTTTTTGAACCAGGGATTGAACTCAGGGACACTCAGCCACTGAGCCACATCCCAGCCCTATTTTGTATTTTGTTTAGAGACAGGGTCTCACTGAGTTGCTTAGAGCCTCGCTAAGTTACTGAGGCTGGCTTTGAACTCGCAATCCTCCTGACTCAGCCTCCCAAGTCACTTGGATTACAGATGTGCACCACCACGCTCAGCTTACACTTTTTATATTACTCTCTACACTAAGAAGTAAACTTAGTTATATTTTTAGAGGACATTCAGGAGATAGTGGCTTACTTAAATACTAGAAGTATTTTGACACCTTCCCCTAAGAGGAGATGGAAGCTCTTGGTTTGTCTGTTTCATGTTTCAGGTGTGATATTAGATTATGATACTTAATTTATATTAATCCAAAGAATTATATATGGAGGTTTTATAAAATAATATTCAGATAAAGAGGTTAAAGATGGCTTCAAGATAAATTCCCTAGATTTTGTCAAGAAAAATTAAGTATACATACAAAAATTTTTTTGAGGTTCTAACAATGATTATTAACACTTACTAAATCTTCTAAACTGCCTTACATACATACAGAATTATATTGTTAATTTTAAAGCTTATAACATTTTTTTAGATTGCACATAATTAATACTCTTTTACAACATTACTTTTAATGCCAGATTTTTGTCATACAGTTCATTTATCCAAAACCCTATGTTGGACATTTGGATTATTTTTACTGCTTTAAAAACAAGGTTATTAAACATATTCATACAACTATATCTTTATACATAATGATTATCTTTCCATAGATCCCTTAAAATATAATTGCTAGGTCAGTGACATAAATTCTAAGATTTGTAAATAATTTATTGAAATGGTATCCTGATAGATACCACCAATTCTAATATAATAGCTTAAGTTAATTTAGAATAATAAAACCATTACCTATAAAACAAACAGGTCATGAGGCAAATTTTCAATGTCTGTACTGACTCCATTTTATAGCTTTGTACCTCAGCCCACTGTTAGAAATACTAAAATCAAATCCTATATTTGATGGGAACCAGGCCTTCTTTTATTGTAATGCCATTTTCAACTTAACAACATTGACTTTAATAATAAGTAACTCTTATTAATCTTCCTGGCCAAATAGAAATTTTTATTGTCACTTCTTATGGTTTAAATATTTGTACAATGTAGGTCACAAAAATTTAAGGTTAAGAATGCTCCATTTTATAGCAATCTTTTTCTACAGCTAAAAAAATTAAAAGGGGGAAAGAGACCCCTATGTAAATCTACTTAATTTCAAAATATATTGTCTAAAAATTATGATATTAGGAGTTTCACCACTGCTGAGTGACACGTGGAGTATAGAATGCACCAAATTTTACAATAAGGAGATCTTAAATCTCCAACCACAATATTTATATGCTAGCTCTATTGAGCTCTCAGGTAAGTGAAATATATTGGAAATCTCTTGGGCCCATTCCCAGATCCACCTTTAATACATCCAACAATGTGGACTGGAGAATTGATCCCAATGTTTACTGATGATATTTATATGATGGGAGGTTTTACAGATATTCACATTACACCCTTCCATGTGACTGGATCTGACTATACTGGCTGCAATGGAAACTTATCTCTATGCTGGTCCCATGACAGACTCTCTGGCTGTATAGCTATAACTTTAAGAAAACAATGGCATAAGGAATACGTAGGCCAGCCAATTATATTGGCCCTTGGAATTTAGGATTATATGTTCAAACAGTTATTAGAATGGAACTTTCTCATATAAAGTGAGTCATTTCTATAAAATATTCATCAATATCTTACTGCCTTAATTGTTCTGCAATAGAATCTGGTGCATTTCCTATATGGATAAAATATGCAAATGTCTTGCCAGTGCTACATATTATCTCTAAATATGGTGGATATGTTTTTGGCTTGACCTTAAAAAATTGATGAAAGACAGCTATATCAAAATATCTTCCTCTTGAAGATTCAAAGCCAGAAAGGCCTAACATGGCAACATTGCCACTAAATGTTTGACTTTTACTTCTTAAAAAAGATTTATAACAATTATGTTTAATCTAAATTTTTAATGCTGTGAAAGATCTAAGAAACTAGGCAAATAATTGAGTTGTTTAAAACTATTTTCAAAATATAAAAATAAGATTAGATATATGATCATTCTGATTTTTGAAACTCCATGTAATTTGGACTATTCCTTATTTGGATATTACTTTGCACTACTGGTAACCATGTAATAAAGACCAAATTAGTATCTAACAAACACATTAATATTACACTAGAAAGATGAATAATTTACATTTATATTCTAACAGTTATTTCTTTGATAATTTGGTTCCTATATACTTAATGTATTCTTCTAGGTTTCTATATGTTCCCATATTCATTATATCTAGGGGCATGATTCCTTCTGTTAAGATGCTATGGCTCCTGAAAGTTAAGTATTAATAGAATGATTGAGATTAAATTAAATGCTTTAGCACCTACTATTTCAAATATCGATGATGAGCCTTTTGCTCTCAAATTTAAACAAGGTTTAAATACCATAATGATTATAAGCATGTGTGTTGTTACAGCTAAATATCATACTTCCCAATGGGACTAAGAGATAATTAAGAATCATCTAATGGACATTTGACATAGCAGTAATAATAGCCTGGATTTTGTAAAATCATATCACCACATTCAGGAAATTCATAAGATAGAATTGATCTCATGGACTCTACATTCCTGGTTGGTCAGACATTTCCTAAATTGAATGGTTTTGGAAGTTCAAAGCCAGTCTCAGCAGCTCAGCGAGGCCCTAACCCTATCTCAAAATAAAAAATAAAATGGGCTGTGGGGTGTGGGGTTCGACACCTGGTACCAAAAAAAGAAAGTATAGATAAAAAAGAAAGGATAACAGTTTCAAATTACTAATAATAAACTAATTAAATAGAGTGAAGGAAATACCAAAGAAATAATAGAAAAAAGTCCCAGATCTGAAAAACATGATTTCCAGATGAATGTGACTCATTGTGAACTCTCCTTTATAATTGGAGATTTCATTACACGTCTTTCAGTAACTGACAGAACAAATACATAGAAAATTAGTAAGGATTTAGAGGATTTGAACATAACAACCAACTTGATCTAATGGATATTTATACAACATTCCAGGCAACAACAGTTAGAATACAGAATTCTTTCAAGTATACATGGAACATATACCAAGATCATATTCAAAGAAAATTTTTTAAAACACCTCAAAAAATATAGAAGGATTATGGACTGGGGTTGAGGCTCAGTGATAGAGTGCTTGCCTAGCATGGATGGGACCCTGGGTTCGATCCTCAGCACCACATAAAAATAAAATAAAGGTATTGTGTCCACCTACAACTAAAACAATTTTTTTAATGTAGAAGGATTTAAACAATATAAAGTATATTATGTGAATACAACGTAATTTAATTAGAAATCAGTAGCCGGAAGTCCTCTGAAAATATTTGCAAAGAAAAATGAAGAAATTGAAAGGAAATTTAGAGAGTATAGAATGAAAATGGAAATTCAAAACATTGATATTTGTAAGATATCTAAAGATGGGCTGTGTTTGTGGCTCAGTGGTAGAGCACTTGCCTAGTGTGTGAGACACTGAGTTCAATCCTCAGCACCACATAAAAATAAATAAATAAAATAAAGGTATTGTGCCCATCTACAACTAAAAAAATTTTTTTAAAAAGATATCTTAAGCCCTACTTGGAAGAGATTTTATAGTATTAAACACCAATATCAGAAAAGAAAACAATTTAAAATCAATGACTTCAGTTAAGCCATATTAATAAACTAGAAGGGAAGAGCAAATGAAATCCAAAGTAAGTAGAAGAAAGGAAATGATAAAAGTCAAGGCAGAAATCAATGAAAAAAAAGTAGTAAAATCAATGAAACTAAAAACTGATTCATTTATAATACCAATAAAATGAATAAGCCTCTAGCCAGACTGATGGAGGAAGAGAGAAGATACAAATTACCAAACTGAGAATGAGAAAACTAGATCCCAACCCTACAGATGGATATTATCCATTTTAATATTATGGATATTAAAAAGTGAAGGTATAGTCAACAACTGGGGATGCTGAGGCAGGATGATCCCAAAGTTCGAGACCAACAGGGGTAACTTAGTGAGAAGTACTGTGGCAGATATGTGGCAAAAGCTGTGACAGATCTGTACTCTGTACCCTGATGGCATAAAACATTGCTGAGAGAAATTAAAGAAGATCTGACTATGGCCTGGGGTTGTGGCTCAGTGGTAGAGCACTTGCCTAGCACATGTGAGGCACAGGGTTCGATCCTCAGCACCACATAAAAATAGATAAATAAAACAAAGGTATTGTGTCCATCTACAACTAAGAAATAAAAAAAAAATTTAAAAAGAGATCTGACTAATGGAGAGATCCACTGTTGTCGTGGATGAGATAACTCAGTGTTAAGAAATCAGTTCTTCCTAAATTGGTTTATGGATTCAGGACAATTTCAATCAGAATCCCAGCAGGCTTCTTACAGAAATTTAACAAGATCATTCTAAAATTCCTATAGAAATGGGGCAGACCTGAAATATCAAGTAGTTTTGATTCAGAAGAAGAAGAAGAGAAGGCCAAAGACAATGAGGAGAATGTCTTGGACTTACACCATGTGCTTACAGTGCTTACTAAAAATTATGGCATTGAGGCAGACTGGTGTTGGCATAAAGGTGTGGATAACCAGATCATTGTAACTGAATAGGACATCCAGAAATGGACCCCCACATATATCAGCTGCAGATTAAATCAGGGAGATTTGGGGAGGGAGAAAAGCAACTGTTTGAATTTACAGAGAATACGATTGATAGGTGTGCGACAGAAATGTTTCATAAAGTATTTTACTGTGAGATCATTCAAAAACTGGGTAGTTTTAAAATATAGCAGTTGTTAACTTCAGTAATAAGGAAGGATCAGGTTTGTACTATAAAGAAGTGGCCTCTAAACTACCTGTCTTAACAGGTTCCCACCCCTTTATACCTCATTTACTGATTTCTGCTCTGCCAGTATTTTAAGGAAATTCTCTTTTCTTGAATAACTTCATTCCTAATCTGTTTAAGGAAAAATATAAACATATAATTTTAAGTGTCTTTACTAACCTTGTTTAAATAGATACTTTTTTTCTGAATGCCCCTAGGAAGTAAAAAGAAAGAAAAGGAATGGCCAGAGACTTCTCCTCCATTTGATTTTGAGCCCACTATCCATGTTGGCTTTGATGGAGAAAGCTTTTTATTTTGAATTCATTCCATTTATTGATTCTTGCTTTGATTTCTTGTTCTCTGAGGGTCTTGTTAAGGAAGCCTGGTCCTAAACCAACATGATGAAGATTTGGGCCTATTTTTCTTCTATTTGGTGCAAGGGTCTCTGGTCTAATTTCTAGGTCCTTCATCCATGTTGAGTTTTGTGCAGGGTGAGAGATAGAGGTTTAATTTCATTTCATTACTATGAATTTCCAGTTTTTCCAGCACCATTTTTTGAATCAGCTGTCTTTCCTCCATTGTATGTTTTTGGCTCCTTTGTCTAGTATGAGGTAACTGTATTTATGTGGGTTTGTCTCTGTGTCTTCTCTTCTGTACTATTGGTCTGCCTGTCTATTTTGGTGCCAATACCATGCTGTTTTTGTTACTATTGCCCCATAGTATAGTTTAAGGTCTGGTATTGTGATACCTCCTACTTAACTCTTTCTGCTCAAGATTGCTTTGGCTATTCAAGGTCTCTTATTCTTCCAGATGAATTTCATGATTGCTTTCTCTATTTCTATGAGGAACATCATTGGGATTTTAATTGGAATTGCATTGAATCTGTATAGCACCACTAGTAGTATGCCCATTTTGACAATATTAATTCTGCCTATCTAAGAACATGGGGGATCTTTCCATCTTCTAAGGTTTTCATTAATTTATTTCTTTAGTGTTTTGTAGTTTTCATTGTAGAGGTCTTTAACCTCTTTGGTTAGATTACTTCCCAAGTATTTTTTTTAGGCTATTGTGAATGGAGTGGTTTTCCTAATTTGTCTTTCAGAGGATTCATTACTTATGAATAGAAACACATTAGATTTATGTGTATTGATTTTATATCCTGCTACTTTGCTGAATTCATTTATTAGTTTTAGAAGTTTTCTGGTGGAGTTCTTTGGGTCCTCTAAATATAGAATCCTGTCATTGGCAAATAGTGACAGCTTGAGTTCTTCTTTTCCTATTTGTATCCCTTTAATTTCTTTGATCTATCCAATTGCTCTGGCTAGTGTTTCAAGGATGATGTTGAATAGAAGTGGTGAAAGAGGGCATCCCTGCCTTGTTCCAGTTTTTAGAGGGAATGCTTTCAGTTTTTCTCCATTTAGAATGATGTTGGCCATGGCTTAGCATAGCCTTTACAATGTTGAGATATGTTCCTACAATCCCTATTTTTTTCTAGAGTTTTGAGCATGAAGGGGTGCTGTATTTTGTCAAACGCTCTCAGCACCTATTGAAATAATCATGTGGTTCTTAATTTTAGGTCTGTTGATGTGATTAATCATGTTTATTGATTTCCAGATGTTGAAGCAACCTAGCATCCCTGGGATAAACCCAACTTGATCATGGTATATAGTTTGAAGTGCACTTGGTATTATCCAAGCTGGTGGGTTTTCTCTCCTCACATCTCCAGCCCTTGCCAGGAAGCCAACCAGGTTGGTTGCTGGGATTATTACTGTTGCCACATTTTACGAATGAGAGAATTGCTAAGTGTCTTGCCCAAAGTCAAAGAGCTAGACAGTGTTAGTTTTTTAGCTTGGTTCTCCAGAGTGCATGGCTCTTTCCTTCCAGAAGTGATTTGTTCCAGCCCCTCAAGCCTTCTCCACACTCCCAGGAAACACATTTTTCTGAACCTAGAACAGATACAGCAGTCAAAGGAAGAAGCAAAAAACATTTATGAGTATATAACAGGCATGTGGGTCTTGGCACTCCCAACAGGGGAGTGAGTGTGGGCTCGTACACAAGAGGCCTCCATGTAGGATTACAAAAGTGAAGTTCAGGTATCCATCCTGGCATCACAGGGTTTGAAGAGGAGAATGGGAGGTCAAGCCTCTTCTGGGAGCATCTGGCTGCAGCATTGGGCTAGTGGAAAGATCAACACAGAGTCAGAACATGAGGGCTTTTCCTAACCTCCACCCTGCAGCTCACAGTCAAGATTCTGGGCCCTTGGAGGAGGGAGAAAGGAGAAGGCTGGCACCATGAGTCACTGCAACAGCCCTTGGAAGGGACTGTGGGCTATCCACACAACTGCACATCTAATGCTCCGCTCTGTATGTTTCACATGGGACTTCAAGTAAAAATCTCCATAAAAAAAGAATCTTTAAAACATTATAAACTTTGAGACTAGTCTTCTTCCTCATTAATGGCTGAGGAAATTGAGACCCAGAAAGGTAAGGAACTGACCCAAGATCAACCAGAAATTTAGGGGTGCAGTCTTTTCTCTTTGTCTAATCAGGAACACCTGGATGTGCTCTGAAACCCTGTGACCTGAACCCTGCACTCTCCAGGTCCATAATCCCACTCCTTAAGCTCCAAGTACTTCAGCTTCAGGGCCAACCCAACTACAGGGGCTTCCCCAACAGGTGTGCAATCCACAGACACTCCTCTTCCAATGCACACCCATTACTCCTCACATCCTGGAAAGCTGTAGGATTGCCACTTCCTGGGGCACCCTGTCAACATGTGCAGAAACCAAGAGTTGGAGATATGAGCCCAGGGAATTCTGTGGGATGGTATGCTGAGGAGTATATCAGTCAGCACAGGGTCTGCATGGGATCCCACTCGGTTCCTCCTCTCTCTGCAGATATACAGCTGAAGATGTATACCTAGGGAATGACAGGTCAAACGCAAGGGGTCACTATCCACCTTGGCCTTGTCTCCCTGACCACCCTCACCCCTCAGTATATAAAATAACTCTGGACCTCTATTTTCTCAGACTGGATAAGGATGAAACTAACACCCTTACCCACCCAACCTTCTGCACTTGTAAACTCATGCAGGGTGTACACATGAGAGGAGAGCTCTCAGAACCCAGGAAATCCTCCAACGTGGACACCCAGAAGTGAACAGGCAAAGATCCCCAGAACAGGGCAGCAGCCAGTGAAAGGTCTGAGTTTCTAGTATCAAGCCAGTGGATGGGACAGGCACTGCCTTTCCTTCCCCTGACCCCATGAGGCTCAGACAGATGTGATGCCCTTTGCATGTCAGCACCTGTGCAAGCAAGTCAGCTTCTCAGAACAGGTGCACATGGAGGCGATGAGTTATGTAAGTGACCAAGAGTGGCTGAGAGCCACTTTTAGATGTATGGTAAGATGTTTTAATATCTACCCATGGCCCACTTATGATGTCAGGTTTCTGGTCCTGCCCAGATGCCCGGGGATGGGTGGGTGAGTAGACAGGGAGGAGTAATACTCACCTCCACACAGCTGTTGCACAAGGGACAGTGGAAGGTCCAGGGGCTGGTGGTGAAAGCAGCACTTTGGGCATGATGGCATTTGCAAGGCCCAGCAGTCCATCCATGTCACATATGGTGTGCTGGGGTTCTGTTTGAAGGAGCCTGGCATTGGAAGAGGTTTGTGCAAAGGAAGGAGGACTTTATATCACTCTGCTGCTTGGGGCAGCCCCCTAGGATCACTGGACAATAAGAAGGGTGGGGAGGAGGTGGGCATGGGAATTCCAGTCCCCCTTGAGCAAGCCGACCACTCAGATGGGCTGGCAGTCAACAAGAAGGGAATTTCCAGCCAGAAGAATTCTCTATAGAGCTCCACCCTTTGGAATAGTGATCAGTCCTTGGAGTTGTGTGTGTAATGCGAAAGATGAAGAGTGAACTGCATGGTTTGGAAGAGCCTGCTATCCTCTCTTGCCAGCCTGCCTGGTCCTCCCTTCTACAGCAACTGGTAAAACCTCCTGGATTCTGTTTTTTCACACCTCAGTGGCTTGGGAAATGAAGTACCAGGTCCTAAGTAATGATGACATGGAGAGAAGGGATCCTGAGGCCATAGCTGGGGTTAGCAATTTAGAAATCACCCCTGTAGTCATCAGCCCTTGGAGTGCCACCTCCTTCTCCCAAGGGATCTGAGGCCTTACCTCAATGCAAGATAGCAGAATCTCAGAAATTGAGAGCAATCAGACTGCAGAAGGTGAAGACAAAGAGAAGATCTGTAACCAAAGGAAAGGCATGTTGCCCATTCTCAGCCAACCACCTGTAACTGAAACCAGAGTTAGACTCAGTTCTAGTCTGGGGCAATCCAGAGCTCCCCATAAGGTCTGGTTCACCAGAGGTAGGACTCACAGATCTTAAGGAGAGATCTAAATATCCAGGTTAGAGACAGACACAAAAACTCCACTGTCACCAGCATTACCAGCCACCCACAGTTCCCTAAGTACATCTGCACTCTAGACCTGTGTGAGGGCACATCAGATGCCCTCTAACTATATATCCTGCTTTCCCCTCCTGACCCTCACTCTCCACTTCCCTGCCTCTGCACTATCATTATCTATTTTCCCTTATATCTCTTTGTAAGAAACCTAACAGCTTACATGGGATACTCACAGAAAACTGAAGAAGCCACTGAAATCAACCAGCAGCACTACACTTAAGGCAGCAGACAGGCTTGGGAGAAATGGAGTTTGGGGTGGGGGCATGACAACCTTTCAGAATGGCATGGCTAGGCCTCCTGTTCTCAGAGAAATGAAAGCCTCTTCTGAGTTGGCACCAAAAGTGCCATGACTACAGCAGGGAAGGAAAGAAATATCAAGTGCAACATCACAGGGGTTCCAGAATAGGGGCTCTGGCTGCTTCTAGTGACTCTGAGAGCAACCTTCCCCTGCCCCCCATGTAGACCCAGGACATCTGCTCTTACAATGTTGACTTTGTTGGAGCTTGTGATGATATGGATGTGGTTTGTCCCCCAAAGGTTCATAGGGTGGAGACTTGGTTCTCAGTACGGAGTGTTAACATGGTAGAACCTATAAAAGGGGTCTAGTGTGGGATAATTCAATCAGTGGGGATGATGCCTTTGGAAAGGAGTAATATACTTCCCATGGGCCCCCATTAGATCCTGTGAGAGTGGGTTCTTATAAAAAGAGCAAGATTGGTCCCTCCCCAGGTTTCTGGCCATGAAATCTCTACCCCTTGCATGTCCTCCCACCATGATGAGGCCATTTACCATGTTGTGATGACCCTCACTAAAGGTCAGTTGCAGGGGTTACCATATCTTGGGCTCTCAGCTAAATAAAACTCATCTCTTCATAAAATACCCATTGTCATGTATTTTGTTAGAGTAACAGAAAGCAGGCTAATACAGAGACCCATGAAATATGGCCTTTTGGGAGATGGCATGGGGAGAAATTTGGTGATTCTCATCACCTTTTCAGGCCTAGTGCTAATTGAAGCAGACAGTGCTCAGTGCTTATCCTATCTCCACTTCTTCCTTTTCATTATGACAGAGTTTCAGTGTGGGGAAGGAGGTAGCAATCTACCCAATTAAATAACTTCCCAGTTTCCCTCATTTCCAGGGTGGGCTTTATGACACAATTCTGGTTAAAGGGATGTATGTAAATGTCTATTGACAATTTCTGGGAAAACTTTTCTCTTTAACCAAAGGGAAGATGATGCAGTTGGCAGAGCTCTACCCCACTTCTCAGTCTTAAAGCTAGATTTGTTGGCTGGGGTACCACCTGGGACCCTTTAGGCAAAAAGTCATGCTTCCCAGACACATCTTTTAATATTGTTGAGTCCCTCTCCTATCCCTCAACCACCTCCCCCAGAGCTGAATATTATGAGAAAATAACTGTGTTTCTATTACACCGACATGTGTCATTGTATTAGCCACTGAGCACCTGAAACCCTGTGTTTGGCAGGCTCTTCCCACCATAAGTCTTGGTGAGGGGCTGAAACCATTTTCCCATCCCAGCTGGAGCTGAAACTGACCAAATACTTGTGTCTTCTCTCCCAGTGATTACAGAGGCCTGTGATCCAGGTGACATCAATTTCACTTTAAAACTGTTACCATCAACTGAGAAGCTAGTGCTGAGATGCAGCAACTATACAGATGTCCAATGCCCATATGTACTACTCCCCCTTTTTTGGACTGGGAATTGAATTCAGGAACACTGAGCCACATCCCCATCCCTTTTATTTTGAGACATGGTCTCAGTAAGTTGCTGAGGCTGGCTTTGAACTTGGGATCCTCCTGCCTCAGACTACCAGGCTGTAGGCAGGTGTGGGCGACCAGGCCTGTCCAAGGAAATTAAATTGAGTAAAAATTGGGGCTAGGGATATAGCTCAATTGTTAGAGTGCTTGTCACACAAGGTCCTGGGTTCAATTCCCGGCACCACAAAAAGCAAACAAACAAAAAACAGATCAGAGCTGGTGTCATTGAGACTGGGGCAATAGGACAGTCAGTACAGATAATGAATGAATGATCAGGTCAAGAAGATGAACTTTCCCTCCTCCAATCTGTTTCCAAGGTTACCTGCCTCCAGGAAACTGTTCCTCCCAGCAACATGTTGTTAATGAGACTCCCTGGGTGGCTCCCTCCCTGATGTTCTCGCAGATATGGAAAATAGGGAGAGATACCCCATGGACAGCTCCCATCCTCCCTTTTGCGCACATAGACAAAATGTGAGGAGGGGGACATAAGAAGAAAGAAAACCTGAAAACCATAACAGATGCTGGACATCCCCACTCCCTTTGGCACCAGCTCTGTACCCCCTCCTTCCCAGGGGCCTCTCTCTCTCATTCTCGCTCTTGCTCTTTCTCACTCTCTGTTCTATCCTTTAAATAAAACTTTTTGGTCTTGCCTCAGCATTTAAACACCAGGGGGAAATGAGACTCAATCCTGATTTTCAAGACTGGTTTCAGGTGAGGACTCTGCAGAGATCAGCACCAGGATAAGCTCCTCCACAACATATGTCTTTCTGAGGTGTGCCTTTCTTTTTTATGGAAGACAATAATGGGCACCTACCAGCTAATTAAATGCAGTTAGTGTGAGCCACCATTCTATAAGACTAGGGTCACAGGATTCACTGTCTAGGTGGCTCCTAATCACCTGTCCTGCAAGTCAGCCATGTTGGGCTCTGCCAAAGCTGTTTATTACTATCCCATCCAGGGTTGGAGAATGTCTGCCATGAGTACACACTGTCTCTAATCCCAGTCTGCTTTTGGATGCATGGAGACAAAGGGTTGGAACAACCGCCAGATTCTGGTCTGGGCCACACCCTGGTGAAGTTTTCTTTCTCAACTCCTCTCCTGACCACCCTTACGTGGTATCCTGTGGTGACTGGTTAATCAATGAAAAGGCACTCTGTGAAAACCCCAATGACACACACCTCTGGATGAGCCAAACTGCACTTTCCCATACTCATTCTTCCCAAGCATGTACTTCCCTTGCTGATCAGACTCTATCCATTGAGAGAGACATTTTACATGGAGTGGTTCATAAAGAAATGCCTGAGTTCCATTTGTTCACATATTAAAACTTTACAGACCTGTAGGAATTCTCACCATTGTTTTTTCTGTGCTCCATGAATTTCCCTGTCTGTAAAAGGGAGGTACTTTCAATTCACCCCTTCCATAAACTGCTCCAGGAAAAGGGCATTAAGCATCTAATAACTATTAGATGTCCTCCTTACTCTGGCCCATACAGTAGAGAAATATACCCCACATAGATCATTTTTTCCCCATGGGTTATCACATTTGGAAGTTTATAGTGGCAAGAGAGGTCAGTCATGACTCTAAGTTTGAACTCTCCAGGGTTTATGGCACAAGGGAAAACAAAGGCCCTTTTTCATTCTTCCAATGAGCCAGCATTATATTTGGAAAACCATGTGGTGAGCAACAGATTGTTGGCCATCAGAAACTCATAGGGAGATGTCTGTAAGGAGAAGAAATGGAGTTTTCTCTGGCACCATCACCCGAGTTCTGTTTTCTCATACTCAGATGGGAGTTTCATTCTCAAAAGTTATGCCTGGTTCACCACTAGCCTACATACTAAAAAAATTGGGATTTCTATGTTGTTCTCAGGGGAGCCTTGCCCTCAAAATGTAGGGGTAGAAACTGCTGGCCACTAGAGTCTCTGGGAGGTAGATGCTCAAAACGTGCCTCATTTTCTTCTGCTGCCAGGCCTGGGAAATGACTTAATCACAGTTGGAAAAGGAGATATTTCCTAATTTTCTGCATCTAGCCTAGCCTGATTACCTACTTGGGGAATAATAACTGGTCTCCAGAGGAAACATAAACAATAGGACCATGTCCTAAGAGGCTGATTTTGCAAAAGAAAAAATGGTTAAAATGCCCTATGTATGACATTTTGCCTCTGAAACTGACAACTGTACCTTCACTTACTTCTTAGCTTCTGCCAGATCTCTATCTCTTCAAGGCTTACAGAGCTAGCAGATAACTGGTTTGAGAACAATGGGAAAGAAAATCTGTCACTTTGAAATTCAAGCTGCGGTGGGACTTAAATACCTGGCTATCTTGTATGCTCTTAAACTCTACCACCCTGCTTTTTTTTTAAAACAAGTTCCTCCCTAACCACTACAGCACAGGAAGGAAAAATGAATTGATCATATATGTACAAACCTTCTTTATCTTGAGAATCTTTACCTGAAGATTTTAGAACTCACATTCTTTAGATATCTGGGCTGACTCTTATCTGAGGCAAAAGTACATTCTGATGATAAAGAAGTTCTGCATGCTCTGTAAATAAGGCAATGTCTATTTTTAGAACTCCTGTTTTTTATGTTCATAGCTGCTCAATTCACAAGAGCTAGATTGTGGAACCAACCTAGATGCCCTTCAATTGAAGAATAGATAAAGAAACTGTGGTATATACACACAATGGAATATTACTCAGCCATAAAAAAGAACAAAATTATGTTATTTGCTGGTAAATGGGTGGAGTTGGAGAATATCATGATAAGTGAAATAAGCCAAGCCCAAAAAACCAAAGGCCGAATGTTTTCTCTGATCAGTGGATGCTGATACTTAATGGGGAGGGGGGTCAGGGGTTATGAGGAGGATAGGAAAGAATGGAGGAAGTATGGATAGTGTGGAGGAAAATAGGATGGAGGATATGGGGGAAGGAAAAATAGTAGATGAGACAGACAGCATTACCCTATGTATATGTAAGATTATATGAACTGTGTGAATAAAAATAAATAAATAAATTTTAAAAAAAGAACTCCTGTTTTTTTGCTTGTTGGTTTTCTTCTATATTTATGAGCTCATGGTTTTATGGTAAATTCACATTTGATCCAGCATGCCTAAATTAATATATTTTCCTGATCAGTCTTATTTTATCTAACTATACAGGTTTTTACACTCTGTCTTTATTCGGAGGTCAATTGTTCAAAGATTGGCTCTCAAATACCTTGGAAAATCTCCTTTACAAAATCCTAAGAAGGATATGGACATGGTAATGTGGAAATAAATCTGATATCCATCAAGGACAAGTGCCCTCCTGAACCCTTGATTTCAGTGTCCACCTTGCATTTCCAACTATACAGACCTGCCCTAAATTTAAGTGAAAATAAATAAAAGTCTGATAGGCTCTATTTTAATTTCTAACAGGTTAAATCTAAGAGAGGTTTTAATAAACACCAGTGGTGTTACCTCCTACCCGGGGAACATCTATCTACAAAAAGCTACGAGATCTGTTTCCTGTCTGTTTTATGTATGTGCACACACCTGTGTATTGTAGTGTCTACATATGTGCATGTGTCCATATATCATGTACATGGTTATAAAAATTAGCATATAAACAAGTGCTCATATGTCAAAATTTAAAAGAAAAATGCATCCAGATGCCTTTTAATTCACATGATTTTTTAAAAATTTCAATTTAAATCACATAAAGAGATGAGAGATAAATTACTAACTCACAAGTTTTTCCAGGTGGACAGACAATAAGAGTGCTTGTATCTATAAAATGTCTAGAATGTAATATCCATTGCTTCTAGGATTTTTCTTCAATGGGGAATAGAAGAAGAATATTGTTAACTACACTTGTCTGATATCTTGGTTTTACACTTATAAATGAGTAAATTAGATTTAACACCAATGGGATAATCATAAAAGTGTTTGTTAGAGGAGACATCTGATTAATTTTCAAAAGTTAAAATGCTAAAACATCAACTGCTAAATATAAAATCAAGTACTCTTGACTTCTTAAATTCCATATGTAAGATATTTAAACATTCTGTGTTTTCACAAATGGGTAAATGAAAAAAATTTTGAGGTTTGTTTCTGTGTCTTCACTAAAAACAAGGTTACTAGGAATTAAGATTCTATATCAGGTGTAATTTTATATACAAAGAATACAAGAGGTTTCCGTTGGGTTTTTAAATTTAAAGTGCCATAAGAACAAGGTATTTAATCTTATTAAGTTGGAGTAATTTGTCTAAATTCAGAAATTTTATAAGGATTGTTTCAGAATATGAATTTTTAAAGGGGGTAAACAGCTAAGAAAGAGGAAAGAGATAGAAGGCTCTAGATATGAAATATATTTTAATATGAAAAGAAGAAGGAAAAAACTTTCTGGATGAGAAAATCTTTTGTGTGGTAAAATAAAAGTTGTAGAATGTTAAAATAGCTGCAGAAAGTTTGTGGAGGGTAAATTTCAAAAAGTTTGTGTGTAACTAAATTGGTTATATAAGTAGCATACTCAGTTAAAGCTATTTAACTTAAGCTTTTCTTAAGGTCAAATATTAATGTACTGATATAAACCAAAGCTTATGTGTTGAAGGATTTCTTAAAAAATTAATCTGCTCTTATCTATCAGGACAGTCCTGTGTCCATTACATTTTATTATTTAGAGAAATGAGTCTTAAGGGAATTAGGATTTGTAAAACTCTGATTAAACAACAAATTTTGACTATTAAACTATATTACAAAGTCTAAATTTTTCTTTAAAGGCTAAACTTGGTTAATATAAGAACATTAGTCTAATGGTGATGCTGGTACGGCCTTCTCGGTACAATAGATGTATTCATATCTTCCAAGTATACAAATTTTTAAAATATAAGGTTTAGAAGATCATTTTTTCAAACTGGTATTCTTCAAACTAAAGTTTAAAGTAAAGATTTGGATTATAAAAATTGTATTTCTTGGTTCATAGCTATTATACAAACAAAGATGTTTTACTCTTGTTAATTTCTTTTTATGTTTTTCTTGTAAACTTTATAACTATTGCCTGTTAGTATTTTACAGAAGTACAACTTCTAATACAACAACCTGAGTTAATTTGAGGGAATAGGACATCACCTATAGGACGGTCAAGATGAAAGGCTGACTTTCAGTACTAATACTGATCCCCAATTAAAGTGTAAATAACTGTAAAGTTATAGACATTTAAGTTAAAATCTGGTACTCTTCCTTTAGGAGTGATGAAATTGCCTTGCTGAATATGTAAGGTCAAAACGTGGAGATTAAAATTAAGAAGTAAAAGGGCCAAGAAAGAAAATAGCCAATATTTGGTTCTTGCCCAATGAGGTCAGCTTGAACCCAGGGAACAAGGGGACTTCTCTAAGGGCTTTGCAACTCTGGGTTACATGACCTCCTGGTCAGAGGGATCAATGAGACCCTGAAAAACAGAAATCCAACCAGTGTACATGCTGCAAAGAGGAGAGTCATTGGAGAATGAGACATCCTGATGCTTCCAAGGCAAGTGCCATCCTGGCAGATGGCACTAAATGAACTGAGAGGTTGCTCTCAAGTTCCCAAGAATGACCCCCTGAGGGAACTCAACAGATTCTTTTAATGTTTTTTAAATTGTAAATGAACACAATATTTTTATCTTATTTATTTTAATGTGGTGCTAAGGATCAAACCCAGTGCCTCATACATTCTAGGAAAGTGCTCTACCACTGAGCTGCAGTCCCAGTCATCAACTTACTCTTAACCATAGAAAGGAAAAAGGTCAATTTGACCAGCATGTCTTAAACACCTAGCAAAACAAGTTATAACCAAAGTACAGCCATACCTGGGTATTTAAAAGAAAAGAGAATAGTTCTTTTACTGTAACTTAAAATGTACACTTGTGTTAGCTCCACCAAGAGTAAGACTGGAGACTACAAAAGAGGTATTCTTAAACATGAGTGCCTAATAATTATTAAAAGAGACTATCAGAATTAGAGGTTTTTTTAGCCAATAGTCAATTTAAGGCCAGCAAATCTTCCTACCCTCCTACACAGGTAGGCTTGATCCATGTTTGCCAATATGATTATGTAGCCCTAAGTAACATAGATAAAGGGATCCCAACTAAACACAGTGGTTATACCAATAGAAAGAGTTTTACAAAATCAGATGACATTATATATCTTAACTATATCTTATGGGGGCATCTTTGACATTATAAACACTAAGTGTTATGTCTACATTCCTGATAACTCTGACAATGTAACTAATATCATTAAAGATTCCCATTTCCAAATAGAGTCCATGTCCTCACTGGCCTTGTTAAGGGAACAATTTCTCAGCCCTTGTATCTCATGGTGAAAGAGTACTGGTTTCTCTCATCATTATCATCATACTCATTGGCATGTTCACATGTTGCAGCATTGATTGTGGTATTGATCGTATTCCAGTACTCATATCTTCTTGTTTCTCTCATAGAAGAATCCACCTCCCAGATGACTTTACAACTTGTTGTTTCCAAACCAGACTTTTGCCAGGAATCCCTTGATTGACCAAAAACATTCCTAAAAGGGAAACCCAACTGCTTGCCCCCTCCATCATCCCCTCTCAGTTTGAAGCAGCCAGAGTCACCATCATCCATTTCCCCTTACAGCAGCAAGGGTTCCCTTTCAGAGGGGGGATTGAAGCAAGGGGGACAAAGGGAAGGGGGACAAAATTACAGTCAGGATAGGTAGGGAATGATTGAGTCAAAAGTATGGGGGCTGATTCAAGAGGAAATAAAATGCTAAAACCTCCAGAGCACTTTCCCCTCCTTCAACCTGTTATCTAGATTTCGTGTCTCCAGGGAACTTTTCCTCCCCACAAGGAGTTGTTAATAAACTACCTCCTGGGTGGCTCCCTTCCTCCCTTTCTAGGAAGATATGAAAAGGCCCCCCTGGAAGCCTCCTTTCCCACCTTTTGGCAACATAGCTAAGATAAGGGGAGGTGGGGGCATGAGAAGAAAGGACACCCCACTCCCTTGGATGCCAACTTGAACCCTCCTCCTCTGCAGAGGAGTCTCTGACTCTGTCTCTCTCTGTTCTATCCTTTAAATAAAATTTTTCTCTTGCCTTGGCATTTCTTGGGTGTTCAATCTTCAACACTGGGGGAACAGACCCAGACCCTGATGTATTTTCAACACCAGTTGATGGATATGGAAAATGACAAACCCCAAAATAGGGGTTTGGCCTGGGGAAAGGGAATGAGGAAGAAGGCAATACATTGAGAACATTGATCCTTTCCCAATACATTCTTTCCCAGTGACAACATAAGCCCTGAGGAGGAGATATCCATCAAGTCTAGAATGACAGTCTCTAGGAAGAGGCTGAAGCATTGATCCTTCCTAAAACAAATCCTTTCCAGACACTGACCACTAACCCCATCTCACCCAGTAAAACAGATCCCAAAACCCTGAGTGCCCAAACTGACACACTTATTAATTAAGTCACCTCTCAGTGTAACCCACATAAGCACAGACTCCCCCCTTGACCAGCAGTTCATTTTCCACCAGGAAATTGGGTCATGCCAAGAGGCATGACTCCATTGCTGAATAAAAGGCTGTGCTGATCCATGAAGTTTGCACCTAGCTCGGTCCTTTTGTGCTAACATTTTGGTTCCCTGCATGGGAAATGGAAGAAAGGAAATATTTTTTCCTTCTCTGTATCCCAAAAAACCTATTCCCTCATCCCACAGTCAATTAAACAACTGATGAGGCATGGAAAGTGACCATCAAACATTTGGAACTTCTGTGCCTTTCTGAAAGTCAGGATTCAGTTATAGCTGAATTCCCACATTGACTGTGCCCCCTACCCTGTAGAATATAGACCCTTCATATGCTCTGCAGTCCACTTTGCTGAGCAACTGCCAACTTTTGTGTGGGAGAAATTTGGTGTGTGGGACAGAGGAAGGTTTAAAGTAACTGAAAGCACAGTTGCTTTCAGGGCCATTCCCTGGTGATTCATGAAGGTCTTATGTCTCAAATCTGGCCCTGCCAGTCCACAGGGGTACCAAATATTAACCACCTGCTAAATTCTTGTGGATTTATACCACATGGATTGTGCAAAGATTTGTATCAAATCCTTTATTGGCATTGAAGGTGTCTTGTTTCTACTTCCTCCCCTTCCCAATCTTCCCTCCCTTACAAACCTCATGGATCAGAGACCTCTTTGCCATTTTGTTCCTGCATTGAACAAAGGCTTTTAAATTCTCCAGAGAGGTAAGATTCCATCTGTCCAGGCTCCAGCACATAAGTACTTACCCTTCAGCCAGACAGGACCCCCAGGGGTACCCCAGCACTGAGAGTGGCATAAAGACATTTCCCCAGTCCCGAGTGGGAAAAGTCCAGTACAGTGACTGGCACACCTGTGGTGGATGCTCTGCCCTCAAATTGTCACTTCCATCAAGCCTCTCCAAATATGAGAGCTACCCATTTTCCAGGAACCACCCCACTTGAGCTGTCTCTTTACCAATTTTAAGATTCTCTACTCCCAAACTTAAATACTGACCTCAAAATTAAATACCTTATTAGGCCCAGCACTCAAGTTTGGCCATAGTATAAATTAGAAAACCAGCTCCCCTGGCCCAAGTACAGAACTCTCGATAAATGAATTCTCCAGGCTTAGGAAAAATGTTTATTACAGAATGGCAAGTGGTTTGAGGTTATCTACCTCCAACCTTTTTTTCCTTCACGTAATTATGAAATATATCACCCTAAACTTTCATACTCCTGCTGATTCTCTCTTTCTCCCTGTCCTATTTATCAGTTGGTCTGCACCTGATGCCCATAAAAAACTTAAAACAGTTAGAGAAGGGCCCCAAGCCTTCCCAGAAGCAATTTCTAGATACTGCTTTCAAGACCTTTAACAATAGGGAAGATGAGGCCAAACAGGATAAAGAAAAGTATCTTTAAACTAAACATCAGCTCCTAACCTCAGCCGTCCATAGCCCTAAAAAAGTCACTGATGCTCATGGCCCTAGGCCATGTTTCCAATGTGGGTGGACTGGACAATAGCAAAAGCTAGTTGTGAAGCAAGGACCCCTACCAAGCCATGTCCAAAATGAGGACAATGGGGACACAGTAAGGTGGACTGACCCCAGGGAAAAACAGCCCTCCCCTTGATTCAGCCAGGTTCCCAAGTCTCATAATACATCCAAGGAGCCCCAGGTTATAGGGCTGGCAAACAGCCAAGCAACAGGCAAATATTCCCCTTCTGAAGAGATTTTAAAGGCACAACTAGCTAATAAATGTCCTCTCTTAGCTTAAAATAATTATCAAAAGGTTAATTAGTATACTCCATTCTGAGTGAGGTCATGTAAACATAGCAACTTCATCCTCAAAAGTAATGGGAGATAAAGTTTTATAATCTGCATCCAAACCTGACCTGATTACCAACTGGGGAAAAAAGGGTTAAAAACCCCTAGGCATCAATTTCCCTAGTCAGACCAAGTTGAAACTTGCATTTGAAGGTAGAAGGCAGAAGCCAACAGGTCCAGCAGGGGCCCAATATGAGACTAAAGAAAAAAAAGAGAGAAAAAGTGTCCTAAGATTAACTTCTCCCTGGCTGCAACACACACACACACACACACACACACACACACACACACACACAAATACACAATGATTTCAGGGCTCTCTTCTCTTCTCTCTCTCTCTTCCTCCCTCTCTCTCCCTCTCTTTCTCACTCTCTCATGCCGCTTTATTAAAATAATTAACAGCCATATCATCTTTTCCCCCTAGGATTGTTGTTTTTAAAAAAATTCTATATATTTTTAAGCTCATGATTTTAATCCAGTGCACCTAGGTTAACGTGTTTTTCTGATCAGACCTATTTTATCCAACTACAAAGACTTTTTACACTCTGCTCTGTTCAGAGGTCAATTTGCAAAGGTTAGCTCTCAATCTAATAGCTTTGAAAAATGCTATAACACCTTTATTTCTTTGTTCTGTGTATGCATATACACCTGTCTTGTCCTGTCTACATGTGTTGTGCATCAAAATTGTCATATAGATGAATGAGCTCATAAATTAAAATTTCAAAACTATGGCTCCAAATACCTTTAATTCACATGATTTAAAAGGTTCAATTTAAACTGGGTAAACAAATGAGAATAAAGGATTCTTTAAAGTTACTAACTCAGGTTTTCTAGAGGGTCAAACAATAAAGTGTAGGTGTATAAATCCATTATTTCTAGGATTTTTGTTCAACAAGGAAGAGGTGAATGCTGTTCAATACACTTGTCTGATACTTTGATTCTTATAGTTAATTAGTAAATTAGATTTGACATATATGGGATTCATCTTCATAAATGTGTTTGTTAGAAGCATCTGATTAATTCACAAAGTTAAAATGCTGTTAAATATAACATCAAGTACTCTTTTTTTTAAAGGGATCTCAAAGGTTCTATTTTAACTCAACACTTATCTGTGTTTATTAAACAATACATCAGTATTTTGCTAAGATAAGGACCTGTTTCTTAGTGCTGCTACTGCTGATTAACATTCTGACTCATCTCTCAAGCATCAAACACCCATAGTTTATCATCTATAATTCTAGTTTTGGTTTTTTTTTAATTCATTTAATTTTGATCCATTGAACACAAATGGAGTACAACTATTGTTTCTCTGGTTGTACACAAAGTAGAGTCACACCATCTGTGCATTCATACATATACACAGGGCAATGATGTCTGTCTCATTCTGTTATTTTTCTTGCCCCCCCACCCGGACTCCACCCCTCCCTTCCCTCTATGAATGGATAAAGAAACTGTAGTATACATACACAATGGAATATTACTCAGCCATAAAGAAGAATAAAATTATGGCATTTGTAGGTAAATGGATGATGTTGGAGACTGTCAAGTGAGATTAGTCAGTCCCAAAAATCCAAAGGCTGAATGATCTCTCTGATAAGTGAATGATGATGCATAATGTGGGGTGGAAGGGAGGCAAGAATGGAGGAAGGATACATCGAGTACTCTTAACATCTTGAATTCCATGGGGTGATATACTTAAATATTGTTTGTGTTCATGAATTGGTAAATAGATGTGATTCTATGTACAAAGGGTTCAAAAGTTCCAACTGTGTTTCCATTTGGGTACTGTAAATAACATAAAGTACTTATTAAAATGGAGTAATTTGTCTAAAGTCAGAAATTTTATAAGGATTGCTTCAGAGTGTGAACAAAATCAATAGGAAAGAGAAATTAGAATGTTCTAAGTATGGAAAAATAAAATGTTTCTGGGTAAGAAAATCTCTGTGTGATGAAATAAGCAACAAAGAGCATCGAAGTGAGTGGTAAGAATGTCTGTGTAAGTAGAGGACAAATCTCAAAAAGGTTGTGTGTCCCTAGGTTGGTTATGTGCATATGGAATGAGCAGTTAACGCTATTCAAGGTTTTTCCTAAGGTCAAATATTAAGGTACTGATATAAAAACCAAGGTTTAATCTACATGTTGAACTAACAAGGATTTCACAAAAAAATTAATTGACTGTTAACATTGTGTCTGTTGAGTTTTACTCTTTAATAGGATCTATGCAGCACTGGTTACACAGCAACAACTGTTACTTTTTGAGTATTCCACTACATTACAGAATCTAAATTTTTCTTTAAAAGCTAAATTTGATTAATATAAAAACAGCAGTACAGCATACTAAATGTGTTCATATCTTCCAGGTATACAAGTCTTTAAAGCAGGAGATTTCAAAGAACATTTTTATCAAGCTGCTGTTCTCCAAACTACAGATGCCTGTAATGGTCTTGGTATACTTACAAGAATAGCAGATTTAATTGGGGACTTATTTATATCATTTAATGATCTGTAACTGAACCTAAATCTTACGTTACTTTTTAAACTGGGATAGAAATGTAAATGTATTTCTAAAGATAATGAGAGCCTGATCTGTTTAAAGGTTAATATTATGAAACGTGAAAGCATTTTGCCACTTTTCCACACAAAGGAAAGTTAAAAGCTCTCTTAGCCTTTTTTGATTCATGTTTTTAATGTAAGGTCATATTGTGTTAGCTAACATTCATATAGACTCAAGAAACAATATATATAAACTTTGTAAAATGACATTTACGAAAGAGGCAAAGGTCAGCTGCAGAATTACAACACTTTACCTAAGATTTGTCAAGAGCCCTCCCTCACCTGAGATAAGGCTTTGCCTCCCCATCTTATGGCATGTTAAATGGCTCTAAATTAGGCAAAGTTCCAACTAATTTAAAGTTGCATTCAGAAGATTGATTTTTATTGTAAAGAAACAGGGGATATAATGTATATTTCAGTTAAATTTCAAGGTAGCTATTACACTAACTAAACACGTTTTTACTCTTGTTAATTTCATTTTGTTTTTATTGCAAACTGTATTACTGTTGCCTATTAATGTCCTGCAGAGGTACTGCTTCAAGAACAAACAACGTGGGTTAATTTGAGATAATAAGCCATCACCTACAGGACAGATAGGATATAAGGATAACTTCCAGTACTAATAGAGACCCCCATTAAATAAAAGGGGTAAATGACTGTAAATTTAGAGACATTGAAGTTAAAGCCCAGCTCTTACTTTGAGACTGGTGAAACTGGCTTGCAGGATATTTAAGACCAAGGCTTAAAGATTAAGGCTAAAATAAAAGGCCAAGGAAACCAATATTTGGCTCTTGCCCTCTGAGTCAGCCTAAGCACAGAGAACAAGTGGACTTCTCTAAGGAGCTCTGCAAATCTGGGCCACATGATCTCCCAAACAGGGAGATTAATGAGACCACTGGAGAACAGAAAGCTAGTCGGTGCACCTGCTGCAAAGAGGCAGGTCATTGGAGAAGGGAGACATCCCCGATGCTTCCAAGGGACGCCATCTCATCAAGGAAATTCTAACCCATCCTAGCAAGCAGATGGCACTAAAGAGCTAAGAAGCTGCTTTCTAGCAGAATAACCCTGGTGGGAACTCAGCTGACGCTTAACAGCAAATGGGAACAGGATCAATTGACCAGCTCTATCATAAACACCTAGTAAAAACAGTTAAAACCAAAATACAGCCATACCTGGGTATTTTAAATGAAAAACAATAGTTCTTTTAAATAAAACTCAAGACCTACACTTATGTCAGTCCCACAGCCCTAATGTCTCCCAAAACCTGAGGCTTTTTTCCTTTGTGAGGTTCATATTTGCCCCTGACTACCAAAATTAAAGTGGCCTCTACCTTAATTTTCCTTACTCCTCAAACTGACATTTTACCCCACAACCAAAGCCTACCCATTCCAATAACAGCACACACCAAACCGAGGAGAGAACCTCAAATTATTTCCTTACTTGTAGTGAATGTTCCTAAAAACATTCACTAGGATTAACACAGGAGCAGCAGAATTAAGAACCTCTATTCATTACAAAAATAGCCAGCACAGGTTATTGCAAATATCCAACAGGTCACCAATTTGGTACTGACTTTACAAAATTAATTGTCATCTGTCATCCTGCAAAACCATTCGAAAGAATGCTATGTCTATGTAAACTAATTAGGAATGGTAAGATACAAAGTTAAATGGCTCCAGGACCACCTGAAATGTGGAAAATAAGTCTGACTCAGAAGCCCTTCCAAATCCGAAACACTAATTTTCAATATAATGAGTTTAAAAATGTTACCATCTTAATATTTCTTCCATAAGGAATTTTATCCCACAGCATGTGTATTAAATCCCTATGTTTTATTGTCTGGACCTATTCAAGTACAATATAATGCCTCACAAAACAAATATGTTAAATATATGTTGAACTGTATGTTACAACAATGTGTCAATCAGACTATACTGCAGAGTCCAGGACAAATTATTATGATTTCCAAAAGGCCAGTACCCACCTGGCTCCCTGTAAAAGTACTAAACATTTTATCTGATGGCTAATAGCTGGCGTTGTTATCTTGGCTGTGATAATCACTTCTGAATTTTACTGATAATCTGGCAAACTCAAGGACATATTGATCAGGAAAATTTGAGCAAAATTCAATAACTAAAATATTCTATTATTTGGCTATAAAAACAAGAACAAGATTTACGGTGACTCAGAGACTCCAGTGCCATTATAATATTACCCACTTTTGTGTTACTAGAGTTCCATATCATGACACTGAGATTCAATGGCAAAGTGTTCACAATCACCTAATGGGACTTGCTTTTTTTCATAATGCTTCTTTGGATTTGTTAAAATTACAATCTCCGGTTCTGGCCATGGTTAAGGTCAAACACCTACTTCTGATAATAAAAAGATTTGGGGCAGTTTAGTTGAAGGAATTTCTTCCCTTTGCCCCTTTAAGTACTTTTATTATTAATTTTTTTAATTTTTTCTAATTAGTTATACATGACAGTAGAATGCACTTATGCATTTTGATAAATCATACATAAATGGAGTATACTTTCTTATTTTTCTGATTGTACATATTGTAGGATCACATCAGTCATGCATTCATATGTGTATGCGGTAATATTGCCTGTTTCCTTGTACTATCCTTCCTACCTCTATATCCCTTCTGCTCCCTTCACTCCCCTCTACCTAATCTAAAGTAACTCTATTCTTCCTTAGTGCCCCACCTCCACATTTTGAATTAGCATCCTCATATAAGAGAAAACATTCTGCCTTTGTTTTTGAATTTGGCTTATTTCACTTAGCATGATATTTTCCAACTCCATTCATTTACCAGCAAATGCCATAATTTTATTCGTCTTTAAAGCTGAGTAATATTCCATTGTGTATGTGTGTTTGCGTGTGTGTATCACATTTTCTTTATCCATTCATCTGTTAAGGACACCAAGGTTGGTTCTATAGTTTACCTATTGGGAATTGAGCTGCTATAAACATTGATGTGGCTGCATCACTTTAGTGTGCTGATTTTAAGTCCTTTGGGTACAAACTGAGGGGTACCATAGCTGGGTCAAATGGTGGTTCCATTCCAAATTTCTGAGGAATCTCCATACTTCTTTCCATAATGGTTGCATTACCACCAGAAATGTATGAGTGTACCTTTGTCCCCACATCCTGGCCAACATTTATTGTTGCTTGGATTCTTGGTAATTGCCACTCTGATTGGAGTGAAATAAAATCTTAATTTTGATTTGCATTTCTTTATTGCTAGAGATGCTGAACATTTTTCATATATTTGTTGATCGATTGTATTTTTTCTATGAAATGTTTGTGCAGTTCATTAGCCCATTTATTGATCAGGTTATTTTTTGTATGTGTGTTAAGCTTTTTGAGTTCTTTATATATCCTAGAGATTAATGCCTTATCTGAGATGCATGAGTTAAAGATTTTCTCCCAATCTGTAGGCTCCCTCTTCACATTTTAGTATCCTTTGCTGAGAAGAAGCTTTTTAGTTTGAATCCATCCCATTTATTGATTCTTTTTACTTCTTGTGCTTTAGAGGTCTTGTTAAGAAAGTCAGATACTAGGCCGACATGGTGAAGATCTGGGCCTATTTTTCTTCTAGTAGGCACAGGGTCTCTGTTCTAGTGCCTAAGTCTTTGACCCACTTTGAGTTGAGTTTCATGCAGGGTGAGAGATAAAGTTTTAATTTCATTTTGTTACATGTGGCCTTCCATTTTTCCCAGCACCATTTGTTGAAGAGGCTATGGCTATCTTTTCTCCAGTGAATGTTTTTGGTGCCTTTGTCTGGGATGAGATAACTGTATTTATGTGGGTTTGTTTCTGTGTCTTCTACTCTGTACTACACGGTCTACATATCTACTTGGTCTGCATGTCTGTTCTAGTGCCAATACCATGCTGTTTTTATTACTATAGCTCTGTAGTATAGTTTGAGGTCTGGTATTGTGATGCCTCCTGCTTCACTTTTCTTGTGAAGAATTGCTTTGGCTATTCTGGGTCGCTATTTTTTCCAGATGAACTTCATGATTGCTTTTTCTAGTTCTATGAAGAATGCCATTGGGATTTTAATGGGAATTACATTGTTTGTATAATGCTTTTTGTTGTATGGCCATTTGCCTTTTCAGTACTTCTCCACACATATAGTTGGGTTACTGGCTATAACTGTACTGTTAATTGTATCTCTGTTCTTGTTTTGCATAATTTGTCAAGCAGGATAGAGACAACTAAACCACTAGGAAAGTATGTTTCCAAGGTTAAACTTGCTCCAAAGGGAACAGACCCATGAAATCATGGGAAGAGCACCCTAAATCTGATTGGGCATTAAGAATAATAGAGTCCTCAGCTATATTACATGATGAAATCATTTTCCTAGCACTTACGAATTAGTTAATCTGTACCTTTCACACTAAAATTATTCTCCTAACACTAGTTACCTTATTAGTCTTCATTTTATATGATGAAATTGTTTCCCTAACCTGAAAAACCAGTTAATCTTCATGAATTGTTAAAATATCTTTTCTTCTCCTTATTTTTAGTTTTACAGTTTCTTAATGAAGTGACCATCTCAGTCACAACTGCTGGGAAACATATCATCTCTCCTCCTGCTACTCACTGCTTGATCGTCTGAGGCCACATAAACAGAATTGATGTTACTCGCAAGGATCTCAAAACTTCTCCTATATATCCCCCGTGCACCTCCCCCACATTCACTTCCTGGACTCTGAAAGGAGGGCCCCCCTACATTGCCCACTCTCAGCAGAAAGCAGTCAAATGTGATATTGATGCCCCTGATTCATTATACCCCTTTAAGAGTCTGGAATGATGGATATGGAAAATGACAAACCCCAAAATAGGGGTTTGGCCTGGGGAAAGGGAATGAGGAAGAGGGCAATACATTGAGAACATTGGTCCTTTCCCAATACATTCTTTCCCAGTGACAAGACAAACCCTGGGGAGGAGATATCCATCAAATCTGAAATGAGTTTCTGGGAAGAGGACAAAGCATTGATTCTTCCTAAAACAAATCCTTTCCAGACACTGACCGCTGACCCCAGACCCTCCATCTGGCCCAGTAAAGATAAATCCCAGCTACTGACCACTGACCCTAGATCCCCCATCTCCTCCAGTAAAACAGATCCCAAATTCCTGAGTGTACAAACTGACATGCTCATTAGGTCTCCTCTCAGTGTAACCCATATAAGCACAGCCTCCCCCTTTGATCACTCATTTTCCACCAAGAATTGGGTCTATCAGAGGCATGACTCCATTGCTGGACAAAAGGCTGTGTTGATCCATGAAGTTTGCACCTGGTTCGGTCCTTTTGTACTAACACCAGTATCATCTTGGTTTCACTCTCACACGTTCTTAAATAATCTTATGGGCATCAGAAACCACATTTGTCATTAAAGTCACAATACACTCACCACGACTCTCCAGGGACAACCAACCTAAAGGATAAAACTGTTGAGGAGTCAGGGAAACAGCAAATGTCCAATACCCTCCACGTATATTACTTGCCATGATTTGAGCCTTCTTCCACTTTCCACCTGTGTTCTAATAGTGACAGGAACTCCTCATTATCATAAGGCAGAGCTGTTTAAACAGATGTGGAAACAATATGGGAGATATAATATTTAGCATCAGGAACACTGGCTGACCCTGCCTTCCTCAAAGTTAAAGTGCTCCTGCAAGAAAAGAAAAACACCTTTTGAAAAAAGCCAGTTAACATTCCTAAACTCTAACCCACCTCTATCAACCTTTCGGAGGAATACAACTAGCTATGTTCTTTGGGAGGTCAGTTTGACACTCTCTTGGTCAGTGCTGTGTCTCCCCTCTGCTGGAGCAGAAGTTCCAGGAAAGTCTTGTTCCCCTTGTAGTTTTACCTTTATCTGATTTTTCGGATGCACAATATCCGAGTGAGCCAGAAACAACTGAATTATTATTTATTCTCTTTCCTCAGAGTTAGCCCAAAGTCCTGTAAGAAAAACACTAGTATATGTTCTTATGCAAATCGATGGACTGGAGATAGGAGGCTACAGTTCAGCGGTAGAGCACTTGCCTAGTATGTAGGATGCCGTGGATTCAATCACCAGTACCAGAAAAAGTTTGTTGAATGAATAATCCTTCAGCATGGAAGACTGAAGTCCCTTTCCTCTCTTTAAGCAAAAGGCTAGCAAATTTACAGCACAGATTTCCTAAGTACTTGTGTAGGTCAGTAACTGGACCTGTGGCTACAATGAGAAGACCAGCCGCTGTCCTCCTGGAAAAGCATTCACTGTATGGGCAGGGTGGGGTATACATAAAGAGGCAAATTACAATACCAAAGGTAAAATCAGCTTGCAAATCCGAGAGAAAAAACCTGGGCCAGGTCTCAAGAAGTGCAGTCCAAAGCAGGAATATGGCTTTTTGCTTTAGTAAAGGGGGAAGAGCTCAGGAAAGGGCAGAGTGATACCCAGGTTGTGGTGTGATTTAATCCTTTCAGGAGTAAAAACCGGAGACCAGACTGAAGCTAAGTCTCAAACACGATTCCCACCGCCTCTGCAATTTCTGGGTCACAACTCCAACAAGTCCATAGGGCACAGGAATGGGAGGCGATTATGAAGCCCTGGCAGAGGGGCCACGCCCACACGCCAGCGCCCGCATTCCCCGCCCCCTGCACGAGGAGCGGGCGGGGCTGCAGGCGGAAGGGCACGGGAGGAGGTGACGCGCTAAGTGAGCGCCGGCGGCGCGGTAGCGTCTCTGGAGAAGCTCGGCAGCCGTGGCTGCAGGGAGCAGGCCAGGCAACTCCTCCCTGGCCGTGATTCCCCTAGGGCTGCTGAAGGCGAGGCCGCAGTCTCGGGTGCTAGAGCGTCTGGGCCCTTGGCGGGGCAGGTGAGGGGAGCAAGGGACGCAGGTAAGCGGGAGTACGGGCGGCCCTCGGCCGAATGACGGATCGATCGCCTGACCGGCCATTCCCCGCGCCCCAGCGCGCCAGCTCAGCGCCCGGGCCAGAGGCCTAGAGCGCTGCACTCCCTCCCACCCCGCCCCGCCTCAAGCTGCAGGCAGCACTTCCCCTACACACTGTCTTCTAGGGACGGGAAAGGAGCTCGTCTCAAGGGACCTCTGCCTTCCCTTGTTTCTCTCCAGCCCAAGCTGTGCGACGCACGTAGCGAGAAAGCTAGCGTCCCGGCAGCTCTTCCTGAAGCTAGGGAAGGCTTTGAGAGGAAGACTGCAGTTAGAAACCCCCAGCTCCTGTCATCTTGGAAGTCAAGGGGTTTTAATTTGTTCGGACAGTTCTGCCTTCTTCCTGCCTTGGTTTCTTCCCCCCACGTTCACGGGACCCTTTACTAGCGGAAGGGTATGGCACTTGGACTCGAATTTTCTGTTGCATCTGTGCAAGGCAGTATCAACCTTCGTTCCACTGTGTGGCCGCTCTGAGTTGGAGAGATGCTGTAGAGACTGTGGGAGTTTGGAACTTGGAGAGCTGAGTTGAAAGCCTCGCCTGCCATTTCGTAGTGATTTTAATTCAATTCTTAGGATAAAAGTGGGTTTCTTATACTACATAAATTAGGAGAATTAAAAGAAATGTTTTGGGAATCCAGTTAAACTCCTTTGAAGAGTACCCAGGATACTTAATGGTACTAATGGTAAGTTCCCAATTGCGTTTTGTTTGTTTGTTTTGTTTTGTGTTTTTCCTTTTGTTCATAATAACTAAAGAAAGGTGCCAGGATCTTTTGTTGTCAGACCCTAACTGCAGTCTGTGCTTTGCATGGGCAACATCAGGAACAAACCAGACCCTCTCCTACTCACCCAGATGTTTTGTGCTTCTTGATTAAAAAAAAAAAAAAAAAATCGTATAGGAAGAGGATGACCTAAGTCAGTTTTTCTCTTTTCTCAAGATAACTTTTCCCAGTTGGTTGTTACTAGGAGAACAGCTGGTAAGGCCTTTGTTTACACCTTGGCCCCCTTTAGAAGGAATCCTCTGCAGCTATATTTGAAGACACCCCAATCTGCTTCTAAAACATTCATTTCATGTTCATTGAAACATGAAATGTTTAGTGACTGGATATTACAATTCTCAATTAATTTGAGAAGTTGTCTTTCTCTCTGGTGGAGATAGTACATTCACCACTGTAGTGTAATGGACTCAGGTTACAAAAGTATTAGGGGAGAAGGAAAGAGATGCAGTCAGTGCATCAAGTCAGACTTGAGTCTCACCTACTCTTACAGCTACTTGAGAGGCTAATGTGGGAGGATTGCTTGAGCCTAGGAGTTGGAGGCCAGCCTGGCCAGCCTCCTGTCACAAAAAAAGTAATAAAAAACTCCAGATGCCTATTCCCTACTTCAGCAGTTCTGAAGCGCTGTTTGTATTGTATAAGGTCTGAAGGCATTTGTATTATTGATTTATTTATTTCACTAATGGGGATGGAACTCAGAGCTTCATGAATGCCTAGGCAAGCACCCTGCTGCTGAGCTACATCCCCAACTATTTTTTAGAAAGGTTCTCATAGACTGGGGTTGAAGCTCAGTGATAGTACAGTTGCCTGGCATGCAAGAGGCCCTAGGTTCCATCCCTAGCAACACACACACACACACACACACACACAAACACAAACACAACACAAACTTAGCTTCTCAGGTGATGCTTATGGCTTGAAAACAGATATAGATGATGGTTCACATCTTTGTTTATAAAGAGGCTCAGCAAGATGCCTAATAGTTGGCTGCCTTAATTGTTTTCTTTCTTTAACAGCTAACCATACTTACTCGAAAATTCTACTTCACTATATTTTGTTTGTTGTTTTTGAGACAGTCTCACTATGTTGCCCACCTTGGCCTCAAACTAGGTCCTCCTGCCTCCGCCTCCCAAATCTCCAGGATTACATGCACACACCACAGTGCTTGGCTCTATTTTAGGTTTTATAGTACCTTGAGCCCAGAGGAGAAAAAAGGAGGAGTAGCTATGTGGACTTCTGTTTTTTTAGTTTACTAACCAGTGGAAACTCCTTAATATATTTTTGATGAAAGTAGTAAAAATTACATTGAAATTTTTACCAAATATTGCTTAGGTTTGTTGGTGGCAGAATTACATAAAATTATATTATTTTATAAATCAGTTTTTTGGTAGACTTATGCTGAGCCTTCAAGAACCGTGGGAAAATTCTGATATAAGAGTATTTTGTACCACGCTTGTGGTGTACCCCTTTAATCCCAGCAATTCTGGATGCTGAGGCAGAGGGGCAGGAAGATCACAAGTTAAAGGCCAGCCTGGACAAGTTAGACCCTGTCTCAAAATTAAATTAATAAATAGGGTTGGAGCTCAGTGTGCTCATTGTTGGAGCACACCCTCAGTTCAATCCCTAGTACCAATTTTTTTTTTTTCTATCCTGGGTTATCATAAAGACTCTGTATGTAGACTTTTTTCCCCTCTCCCTCCTCACTCGTGGTATGCATGATCACTCACTTTTTAGCCTAGCATCCTGTGGAGCTCAGTTTGAAAACTGGGCTCTGGGCTATCTGATGGACTTACGAACATTTGTTAACTACAGCTGACACTATATTCACCAATATGTGTCCATTTGGATTTCTTAGAGGCATCTCACATTCAAAATCTCAAAAGCTGAGGGCATAGCCAGTGTAACCTTTCCTAGTCTTTCTCAATTTATGTTCCATATAAATCATGCCACTATCTCCCCATATCAGGACTCTTATCTCCCACCAGAGGCTTTCCTGAAGTCCTATCATTTCTGGATCCTAAAAAAAGTCTCAAGATCATTTGCTTTGCTACATTCTCCCAGTTTTCCCTTAATCCAGGCAGCTGTCACACCTCACTTACATTTACCTGTAACAGCCTTCTAACAGGTTAACTTATGGACTTCTCTTAAGCCATCCTGCATACTGCAGTTAGAGTGATCCTTTCAAGAATACAAATCAAATCTTGTACTCCTTTTTCAGTGGCTTCATAGTACCCTCATGTTAAATAGCACCATTTTTTTTTCTACCTCCTTAGCTCCTCTTTTAAGAGATACTGAATTTCATTCAGTTCCTTGGAATACTGTATTCTGTCTCAGAGATATTTGATTATCTGTTCCTTTTGTCTCTCTTTGTCTTAGCTGAAAATTTCTTGCAAAAGGTCTTCCCTGACCCTTTTACCAAACTCCCAGAATTTTACCTTTTTTGTTAATATTTTACCCTTTTGTTAATATTCATCAGCAATGACTCTCCTGTTAGACTACAAATTCTTTGAAAGCTCAGTGCCTTTGTGTTAGTTGAAATTTTAATAGATATTTGTATATTTTTCCATTTGTACTATTACTTGTGATATAACCAGCACCAAAAGCATGTTTAATTAGTTTAATTTTTAAGGCATAGTCCAGGCAAATTTTCCTAATTTCATGAGGATTTTTTATATATTTTCCTCCCACCATTCAGAATTTGTCGTGGACTTGTAATTAAGCACCTGTTATGTGTTTGTGTGTGATACTCTTTTCTGTTGTTGTGTGGGGGATTTTGACAATATGCCATGTTGAACACGGTGGATTGGTTGGACATATATGTATAATTCTGCTCCAGCTTGAAAGTGCCATTAATATAGTAGAAGAATTTTGGGGGTTCTTTTTATAAGCACTAGAATGACAAAAGAAAAAGGAAAGTAAGGATAACAAAATTATAGAAGATGGAAAACTGGTAGTAACTACTTAATAGCCTTGAGAATGCTGAATCCTAATCAAACAGTGGAGAGAGCAAGAAGGACTTTATTAATTAGTTTTTTTTTTTTTGGAACCAGGGATTGAAGTCTGGGACACTCGGCCACTGAGCCACATCCCCAGCCCTATTTTGTATTTTATTTAGAGACAGGGTCTCACTGAGTTGCTTAGGGCCTCACTAAGTTGCTGAGGCTGGCTTTGAACTTGCGATCCTCCTGACTCAGCCTCCCGAGTTGCTTGGATTACAGGCGTGCACCACCACGCCCGGCCTTTTTTTTTTTTTTTGACCAGGGATTGAACCCAGAGGTATTTAACCACTGAGCCACATCCTCAGTCCTGTTTTATTTTTTTATTTTGAGACATGGTCTTTCCAAGTTGCTGTCAGCCTCAGCCTCCTGAGCTGTTGGATTTACAGATATGAGCCACCACGCTCTGCCAGAAAGCCTTTTAATTTTCAGGATTAGCCACATCATGTACTAATAAAGAACTGATTTTTATTTTATTTTTGAGATAGTTTGAACATGCTGCTTAGGCTGGTCTCAAGCTGCTCAACTCAAGCCTCCTCCTCCCTGAACTGCAGGCATGTGCCACCCCACCCAGTTTGAGTACCCCTACCATGGTGCTGCTGGGGATCAAACCCAGGGCCTTTTGTGTATAGGCAAGAGCTCTATACCCCCAGTCCTCACCTACTGTGTGAGTGGGGGTTGAAGTGACACAAAATATATGAGGAGTTATATGAAGATCTTTTTAAGAAAAATATTTTCGGATCTGACCTTTTTTACTTTCCCAATACACATTAACAGCGCTAGCAGGCATGAATTATCTGAAATGGAGAAGGATTATTATTTAGAGTGGCAGATACCATGTGTAGTTATGAGGTATAGTGCTTCATAGAGGAACAGTGTGCAAATTTATAAGCTAAAGGTGAGAAAGTCTTGCCTTATTTCCTGAGTTAATTCATAGAACTCGTCTCTTTTATTTTTTAAATTTAAAAATATTCTGGTAGTAGGGATTAAACTCAGGGGTGCTTCACCTCTGAGCTTCTTCCTCTGTCTTTTGAGACAGGAGCTCACTAAATTGCTTTAGGACTTGCTAAGTTGTCCAGGCTGACCTCAGACTTGGGACCTTCTGGCCTAGCCTCTGGAGTAAATGGCAGTATAGATGTGCATCATCACAGCTGGCTCATTCTGTATTTTTCTGAAACTCTTATTTGGATTTTTTGTTTGTGTATTTGTTTGTTTTGGTTTTGTTCTCTTTTGTTTGGTACTGGGAATGGAACCCAGGGAAAATCAACCACTAAGCTACATCCCTAACCCTTTTTTTATATTTTATTTAGAGAAAGGGTCTTGCTGAGTTGCTTAGTGCCTCACTAAGTTGCCGAGGCTGGCTTTGAACTTGTAATCCTCCTGACTTGGCCTCCAGAGCCGCTGGGAACTTATGGGCATGTACCACCATGCCCAGCCTTATTTGGATATTTGATCTACTGGCGTGGTCCATTAATTTTCTCATCTTTGTCTGTTATTTTTTGTCTGTTGTCTTTTGGTACTATCTGGGAAATTTCCTCAATTTTAAATGTTTGCTTTTTAAAAAAACTTGGGACTTTGAAATAACTTGAAACTTTCAAAACCAGTTGCAATGCAAATCATTTTGGCACATGTCTGTCATTTCAGTGACTCAGGATGCTGAGATAGCAGAACTCAAGTTCAAGGTCAGCCTTGGTAATGTAGCAAGACCTTATCTCAACATAAGAAATAAAAAGGACTCAGGGACTCGGGAGCTAGGGATGTCACTCAGTGGTAGAGTACTTGCCTAGCACTTGCCTAGTACTTGCCTAGCACAAGGCCTTGGGTTTAATCCAAAACAAAAAACAAAGGGGGGGTTGCTAGGAATGTGGCTTGGTGATAGAGCACCCCTGGGTTTAATTCTTAGTATCTCAAATGTGTGTGCGCGCGTGTGTGTATGTATGTTTAAAATTTGCAAAAAATTACGAAATTTTCATATATGAATCTCCTCTAAGTTTTCTGTAGTAGTATGTAACCAGCACAGGATCAAAACTATTGTCTTTAGAATAATATTGTTAATTGATCTACAAGCCTTATTTAGATTTTGACTGTGTCCCCTTAATTTCCATTTCTAGATTAGGACTCAATCTAGGATTATACATTGCATTGCCTTATAACCTTAGTCTTAGTCCTTTAATCTCCACAACTTTTAATGTCTTTGATGACTTTAATCAACACCTTTGCAGAGTTCTGGTCAGTGTCTCTTGTTTCTCATGAATGAATTAGGGTTACACATTTTCTGACAAGAATACCACAAGAGTGATGTAGGGCCACTTCAGGAGGCACATAATGTTCATATGTGTTCTATTGGTGATACTAACTTTGATCACTTGGTTACAGGGATGTTTGGCAGATTTTTCCGTTGAAAGCTATTTTTCTCTTTGTAATTTAAAGTATCTGTGGGGGATACTTTGAGATTATGTAAATATCTCTTTTCTGTAAATATCTTGTAATTTCACTCTCTAATTTTAGTATTCTTTGATTATTCTTGCCTGAGTCTGTTAACTTCTTAGAGAGGTTGTAGATTTTAACTTCTATTTCCATCATTTCTTCTGTACTGACTAATTTGAAATTCTGTGGAAGAGCTGCCCATTTTCCCTACTTCCCTATCAAGTCAAGTTTCTTGTATCACTGTAAACTTAAGGATATTTGTTTTATTACTGGATTATAACCCATCACTGTCATGCATTTGGTTGCTCAAAGTTTTCTTGGCCATTATGAGTCACTTCAAGTTGATTTCTGTGTCTTTTTGACACGTAATTGTTAATTTTTGAGTGTTTGTACCTTTCTTTCATCATCATCATTATTTCAGTAGTTTTTCTTTCTCCAGCAGTGAAAACTCCAGTTCTAATTATGGGCAACAGATTTACTTATTCACTCAATTTTAGAATACTGATGTTTTTAGGGCTGGGGGTATAGCTCAGGGGTAGAGTGCTTGCCTAGCATGCATGAGATCCTGGGTTTGATCCCAAGTCCTTTCCCACACACACACCCCCAAAATAGACAGACAGATAGATTGATAGATGATAGATAGATAGATAGATAGATAGATTGATTGATTCAGAATTTACTTATATTATGTGGAAAAGCAAGTTTGCCAACTAGTGTACAATATTTGTACATAGTCCTTTTGTCTTTAATTCTGTAGCATACAGCCAAAATATTTTTCAAAGTTTCTTTAGCTAGAAACTTAGTTTTTAGAACATGGTTCTAAAAAGTCAGAACATAACAAAAAGGCCTTATGACCCAAGTCTGCTTTTATTATATTGTGGTAAAATATACATAATATACCTTTTAAAATCATTTTTAAAATTTTATTTATTTATTTGTGGTGCTGAGGATGGAACCCAGGGCCTCACACATGCCAGGCAAGCGCTCTACCACTGAGCCCCAGCCCCAGTCCCTTAAAATCATTTTTATGTGGACAGTTTAGTGGCATTAAGTAATTTCATGTTATTTTGCAGCCAGCACCACCATCCATCTCCAAGTACATTTCCTCTCCTCATCTTTTCTGTTCTTTTCCAAGTCCTCCATTCTTTTCTTCTGGTGCCTACCTTCCATACACTGGCATATTATTAATCCTCTTTTGAACTTTATTCACTTATTGATATATTTTGGAAGCCATTCCATGTTAGTTCATATAGTGAGTCTTCCCAACCCCCATACAAAGGATTGAATCCTGGGGTGATCTACCACTGAACTACATTACCACCCCTTTTTATTTTATTTTTTTTTTCATTTTATATGTTATTTTATAGTATTTTGAGAGAGGGTCTCAATGAATTGCCCAGGCTAGCTTTGAACTTGCCATCCTCCTGCCTCAACCTCCTAAATTGCTGGGATTGCAGCCTGTGCCACCACATTTGACTGAATCCTTGTTCTTTTACTTCTTCGTTCCTTGTGTGGATAAGCCATGGTGGATTCCAGCACTCTCCTATGTATGTTTCTTTAGGTTGTTTGCAATATTTTGCTATTAGAAACAGTGTTGCAGTGAATAGTCTTGTACCTATGTGTTTTCATTGTTGCAGGTGTGTCTTAAAGGTAAATTCCTTAAAATGGTGATGCCACATGTAAAGGTAAATACCTTTGTAGTTTTATTAAATACTACCAAATTCTCCTTCAAAAGGATTGTATCAGTTTGTAATTCTACCAGCAAAGTATGAAAACGCCTTTTCTCCCCTATCTCTCTGTCTCTGTTTGTTTTTTTGTCTGTCTGTTTTTGTTTTTGTTTTTGTTTTTGCGGTGCTGGGAATTGTTGTCTTTGTTTTTAATACTGGTTTTGAACCTGGGGCTTCACACTTGCTAGACAGTCATTCTACCACTGAGCTACATGGCCAGACCTTTGCCAATTTTCTTAAAAGTGAAGTGGGGGGTTTTTGCCTTTTTTAATTTTTGAGACAAGGAGTCTTCCAAGTTGCTTAGGGCTTCTGTAAGTTGCTGAAGTTGGGTTTAAACTTGTAGTTGTCCCTCTCCGAATCACTGGAATTGCAGGTGTGTGCCACCATGCAAGACCTTGTAAGTGAAATTGAATATCTTTTCTTATGTAGGGGGCATTTAGAAAATTCGATTTGTGAATTGTTTTCTTAGGTCTTTCTTTCATCTTTCCACCAGGCCACCAGAATATTCTTCTTTATTCCTCAATTTAAGAGCTCTTTATGTATTAGGAATATTGTAGCTTTAAATCCATGATATATGTTGCAAGTATTTTCTTTTGGTTTATCAGTTATCTTTTGATTCTGCTGAGCTCTCTGTCTTTCCTTGCTTTGTCACCACACTAGGGATTTAACCCAGGAACCACAGATACATAACTCCAGTTTTTGGGGGGTTTTTTGGTTGTTTTTGAGACAGGGTCTTGCTGTGTTGCTTATGACCTCCCTTAGTTGCAGAGGCTGGCCTCAAGCTTGCACTCCTCTTGCCTTATGACCCAAGTCTGCTTTTATTATATTGTGGTAAAATATACATAATATACCTTTTAAAATCATTTTTTAAAATTTTATTTATTTATTTGTGGTGCTGAGGATGGAACCCAGGGCCTCACACATGCCAGGCAAGCGCTCTACCACTGAGCCCCAGCCCCAGTCCCTTAAAATCATTTTTATGTGGACAGTTTAGTGGCATTAAGTAATTTCATGTTATTTTGCAGCCAGCACCACCATCCATCTCCAAGAGCCTTTCATCTTCCCAAGTCGAGGTTCTATTCCCATTGAGCATTAACTTCCCTTTCCCTCCATTTCAGTTAGTTTTAAAAATTTGATTAATCTATATCTAGTTTTTGTTTTATCTGTTTTAGTCTGCTTTTCATCCCTAGAAGTCTTGTGATTCTTGATTGTTAATGTCATTTTTAAGAATAACCACTAAGGCTGGGTGCAGTGATGCCCACCTGTATTCCCAGCACTCAGGAGGCTGAGGCAGGAGGATAGTAAGTTCAAAGTCAGCAATTTAGTGAGGCCCTAAGCAACTCAATGAGACCCTGTATCAAAATAAAATTTTTTAAAAAGGGCTGGGGATGTGGCTAAGTGGTTAAGTGCCCCGGGGTTCAATCCCTGGTAACAGAAAGAAAGAAGGGATGGAGGGAAGGAGATTGCGAAGGAAAAAGGAAAGAAAGAATTAATGAATAACCACTAATGGCCTGGGGATGCAGCTCATGGTATCACATATTTAGCATGTTTGAAGCCCTGGTTCCAACAATCCCTAGCACCAAAAGAAAAAAACAAAACAAACAAAAATAATGACCACTACGAAGCTGCTTGGAAATTCTGAATACATAGTGTGATGTCCTCTTTAGGGTGCACTATGAGCCATTCTGGGCCATTTTGTGAGAAATATCTGTACCTTTATGGGTTTTCTTGTGAACTAAGCAAATTGTGTAGAGAATGATATTTCAATCTTCTGACTGGATAGATAAGACAAGACCGCCAGGGCTCTCGGAAACAAGGGGGAGAGTGCTGGAAACCTCATGTTCATTGTGCAGTTTCATCCTCAAACTGAACCTGGAAATTCTGTCTGCAGATCTTGTTTTACTCTTTCTGAGTAATAAACTCAAGTCCTGTGTAGGGGAGGAGCAGTGTAATTAGGAGGGATCTAGAATCTGTTTCTCAGCCATTATGGTATATGGTACAGTAACTGTTCAGGCCTTTTTGTTGAAATATTATGTTCTGTCTGCCCCACCCCTTGTACTAGTTTCCTTCTTAGGGGTGTATATCTGGATGCCAGTCTTCTGGAATCCAAATGGGGCAGGGGGTGGAGAGGGAATTCACTGTGTAGGCTTACTAGTCCTAGCTTAACCCAGCTTATCCTAGCTCTCAACTGAGCACTGTTTGCCTGAATATCCTTGTTATCCTCCCAGAAAATGAAACTTTGGTTATTTGCCAAGGTAGGGGAAAGGGCTATGGGGGTCCAAGTGCTGTTGCTTTTTGGGGGGAGTAGAGGTACTAAACCCAGGGTCACTCTATCTCTGAGCTACATCCCCAGCCCTCTTTATCTTTTTTTTTTTTTACATTTTGAGGCAGGGTTTGCCAAACTACTGAGGTTGATTTCAAACTTGGGATCCTCCTGCCTTAGCCTCCTGAGTTGTGGGCATCACATGCTTGTGCCACTGCACCCAGCTTCCCACCTACATTTTTAGATTTTTAACCAGCTCTTCCTCTTTCAGCTCCACCCATTCTCCTGGTTTTCATAAATGTTGCTTCTGATTTTAAGCCTTTCTGAACTAGAGCTTGCTTCTTGGCCTCCCCTACCATTGCCTTAGATTTCAGCTCTTTTGCCATGCTGGGTCTTCTGTTACTCTTTCATCTGCTTGCTTCTTTCAAAATTTTATTGGTCTTATCTCTTCGTTCTTGTGTTTGTCCTTGAGGGGTTTGCCTTCTAAAAACTTCAATTTCCATGCTGAGGATTAGCACTTGCCCAGTATTCATAAGAACCTGAATAAAGCTGTGAGTTTGAGCCTGAGCTTTTGGGAGCGGGGAAAAAAACAAATTCTGTCATCTCAGTGGGATTTTAAAGAGAAGTGAAGTACATATGTTCATCCTTCTATTTTTGTTCTGATAGAAAACTGATACGCAAAAAGGGAATACTCCCCTACCACTCTCATCACCTCCCCCAGGCTGGGGAAACCTATAATAGATTGTTAGCAAGCTGAGATTAGAATATTGGTTTCTATTCATTGTCTAGTGTTTCTTTGACTCCACCTGTAGTGGCTGATGCCTAAAATTTTCAGTAATATTAGATCTTACTGAATTGAGGGTAAATTATGTTTGCTTTTAATTGCCATGCATTCCCATCTCCCATCTCTTATCATTGTGTTTCTGAAGTTTATGTGTATTTGTTCTTACTCCTTATATTCCATTGAGAGCCAGAATAACTGGGTGAGAGCACCTGATGGAATCTTTTTCCTGCATAGTCACTCAGAGAGTCTTTGACTGTTTGGCAGGGAGGAGCCTGTTCTTTCTCTTGAGATACTGATATCATGTATTGATGGAGTATCTACCTGTGGTTGACTCTACAGAGCCAAAGTACTTGCCCTTTTAAATTTTTGCTGTATGAAACAAGCTGTTTTCCTATGGGCAAGCTCTAAATAAATCCATATGGGGTCTGGGTACGTAGCTTAGTGGTGGAGCACCTAAGCCTGTGCAAAACCCTAGGTTCAGGCCCCAGTATGACCGAAACAAATTAGAAAGGATGTGGCATTAGTCTTAGTCTTTCCCTTCTCTCTTCTTCATTTTATAAATGAGAACACACAATTTGGATGACTTGTGTGATGTCATTTAGTTAATGAGAAGCGGAGCCAACACTTAGGATTTCTCTTCTGACTCCATGCCATGTGACTCCTTCCTGAGAAATGATTTTTAAAACTGATTTCTGCCCAAGAAAGAAACATGGGGTCTTGTTGCTCCTGTGTTCCCCTTTCCCCAATTTTCTTTATGATCAAAACCTTGATTAGGTAGGATTTCATTATTCAATTACCCTAAATTGAAATACGTATGCTTTTATTTATAATTTGTTGCCTTAATTTCTGTGAATGCCCTGATGACCTTATCTTTAGATTGATATGTAACATTTCTTTACATTTTCTTCTTTGTAGCTTCATCCAGATCTCAGTATGCATCAGAAAAATGAAAAAACAGAGGAAAATTCTATGGAGAAAAGGAATCCACTTAGCCTTTTCTGAGAAATGGAATACTGGGTTTGGAGGCTTTAAGAAATTCTACTTTCACCAACACTTATGCATTCTGAATACTAAGTTGGGAAGGCCATTTACTTGGAACAGACAGTTGAGTCATTTCCAGTGTAGAAAGAAAGCTCTTCAGATCCAGAAATCCTGGATTCAGGATGAATCCTTTTGTGCTAAGACCAAATCCAGTGTGGCTACTCAAAATGCTAGTACTTTGTCCTCTAAAGTGAAAAGAAAGGACACTAAACCCTTCATTTCTTCTTCAAGGAGTTTCCTAAAACTCCAAGCAGAGAAGTTCCTATCATCAGCAAAGAACTCAGACCATGAATACTGTGGAGAGAAGAATCTCTTGAAGGCAGTCGCTGGCTTGCCAGCAAGTAGTGCATTAGGTCAGACCAATGGTCACAGACCTAGGACGGAGCCACAGGCTTCTGAGTTTCCCATGAAGTTCATTGGAGAAAGCCAAAGTCCAGGTGAGAGTGGCAAGATTGTGGTCACCTTGAGCAATCATAAGAGAAAGCGCTTTTGTTTTGGCTGCTACCAAGGGCTAGAACACCACAGGCGTGGGGGACCCCTTATTCCAAAAAAGTTCCAGCTTAACCAACATCGAAAAATAAAAGTGTCTCCTCTGATGATGTATGAGAAGTTATCCATGATTAGATTTCAATATAGGATTCTCAGATCCCAGCACTTCAGAACGAAAAGCAAAGTTTGCAAGCCAAGAAAAGCCCAGCGAAGCTGGGTACAGAAGGTCACTGGGGACCACCAGGAGACCCTTAGGGATAATACTGAGGGTGGCAGTTGCAGCCCATTTCCTTCCGCAGAACCTAAAGACCCTTCTTCTCAGCATCAGCCACACTTCCCAGATATGGACAGCAATGTTGTGGTGAAGGGAAAGAACTCCCATATGCCTGATGGCCTCCCTAAAGGAAGCCCTTTCTTGGACAAGGAGCTTAATTTAGATGAAGCATTTCATGACCAACAGAATGGCAGTGCCACATACACTTGGGACCAATCACCTTGTTCGTCTCCTAAGTGGCAGTGTACAGAGCTGATTCATGATGTACCCTTATTGGACCATAATTCTAGTAAAACATTCACTTCAGAAACTGAGAACGAAATTATGACTCTGGATCAGGCACATCGGACAAGCACTGTCAGTGATGACAGAGTAAAGCCATCAGTGACTGGAGCAGATAAATCTGTGAGTAGTGTAAATGGGCCAGTGTCTGAAGAGACTGTTCACAATGAGAACTCCTACCAGATGGAGGAGGATGGATCTTTCAAGCAGAATATTCTTAGTTCTAAGTTGCTGGACCACCCTTACTGTAAAAGTCCACTGGAAGCTCCCCTGGCGTGCAGTGACCTCAAAGTAGTAAATCAGCTGGGAGGTGGGACGAACAATCCAAAAGCATCTCCAGTGGATGATGAACAGCTTTCAGTCTGCCTTTCTGGTATGCACTCTTCCTTTATTCTCCCCCAACCTCGGGCCCACACTTGCTGTCCATTAACTTTTCTTAGAAGAGTCCTGTTTTTCCCTCCCACACAGTTCTTTCCCTTTTACCACTTGGATATTTTTCTTGAGACCTTTCCTATTGCTGTTTTTATGTAGAGCTCCCCACATGGTCTCATGAATCCTTGATTGCTTGATGGACATTGATTTCCAATTGTTTTTTCTATAACTATACAATGAAATTCTTGATACTTACACATTTGTTTCTGTAAGTTAAATTCCTGGTATTAGCATTACTGATGAAAGAATAGTCACCTTACAATTTTAAAAGAATTGTGAAATTACCTTCTCAGAAGTTCAAGCAGTCAGCTTTGCCAGTCTTACAGATTACATGAGAGTTTTAATTTAACAGTTTTAAGTTTGGACATCTTTTTATGTGTTGAACAATTTTTTGTTTGTGTATGGTTTTTCTGTCTGTTTTTCTATTAGAATGTTCCTATTTTATTTATTTAATAGATAAGAAGGTCCTACATACCAGCCACTTTGCTGGTCCTTAAGAGTGTGGCAACAAACAGGATACCCTGACTTCACTCCCCATCTCCACACCCATTACTGGGGATTGAACCCAGGGATGCTCCACTACTGAGCTATATTCCCAGGCCTTTTTATTGCTACTTTGAAACAGAGTCTTTCTGAGCTGCCAAGGCTAGCCTCAAACTTGCAATCCCCCTGCCTCAGACTCCCGAATAGTTGGGAGCACCACTGCATGCAGCAGCATATACTGATTTCTCCCTTCATGAACCACAGCATCATTTTAGTTGTAAATTTATTAAATTAATTTCTAATTATAAATGTCATAAGAATTGTGTCTCCAAAAGTTAAAAGACTTCAGTACCTCAAGTTATTTGTGGTTTTGCTTCGCAGAAATTTTCATTTTTTACATAGTAAAGTATATTTGTCTTTGACTTTATGGCTTCTAGTTTTTACGTCACGTCTTTGAAAGCCTTCTCTTGTCATAATTTACATCAGGCAGTAAGTTGGCATAAACATTTTTAAAAGACAGCAGTTAGCAGTCTTTGATACATCCACCTGCTTTAAATTTATCCTTGATATAAAATAGTATTAATATGTTTATATAAGGGTATTACTTGTATTATGCTACTAATACCCTTATATAAATTTATATTAAATACCCAAAACTACAGGGGGTTTTTTTGGCACATTAAGGAAATGAAATATATCATGCCGCTGATTACGAATATTTTTGGTGCTGGGGGTGTAGCTAAGTGGTAGACATATCACATAGTGGTAGCTATGTGTTAAACCCTGGTTCAATACCAGCAACACTAAATCAATTTGATTTGTATTTTGATATTGAAAGATGTCTATATAAAATTAAAACAGCAAGCTGAAAAATATTTTAATTGTATGATTTAAAAAAAAGACAAAAAGTGTAGGGCTAACAAATCATTTATTAGGTACTGGGGATTCAATCCAGGGGTGTTTTACCATTGAGCAACATCCCCACCCCTTTTTGTTTATTTATGTTGAGACAGGGTGTCACCTGGTTGCTGAGTTTGGCCTTGGACTGAAAAATCCTTCTGCCTCAGCCTCCTGAGGCCCTGGGATCACAGGCTCATGCCACTGCTCATAGCAGCAAATCTTTCAAAGGACTATTTCTGTTGTTTATGCTATCCTAGAATAAAATGAATTTTCTTAATAAAAAGTTAGCAGAACCATAATCCTTCAATGTGAGAAAAAATAGCTTTTGCCCACAAACACTGATCAATCTTTATAAATGTAACATTTCCAAGTATAAATACGACATATAATAAAACTGTAGCATGACCTGAGGAAATAGGAATTCTTGCAGAATACCTGTTTAGTGGCATACAGTGTAACTTATTATTTTAGTAGGCTAAAGGAGAAAAATCACGTCATCTTGGTAAGTCTTGAAATACCTGTTAATAACACTCAGCTTCCCTCTTGAGTTAAAATCTTCCTGAAAACTAGAAATAGCCAGGTACTCTGGTGAACACCTACCCTCTCAGCAACTTGGGAGAGTGGGACAGGAGGATCACAAGTTTGAGGCCACACTCAACAACTTAGCAAGGCCCCATCTCAAAGTACAAAATAAAAATGGCTGCGGATTTAGCTCAGTGGTAAAGCCTCCCTGGGTTCAATCCCACTACAGTACCAATAGCAACGAGGATCAAAGGCAATGTCCTTCACTTCCCTTCCCTTAGTAAAGAATATTTGTCAGAAACCCATTAGAGTTCCAGGTTTAAGAGGATGATGTTAAATACCTGTAACCTTCACTTCATAGAAATTATGAAAAATATGTTCAAAGTACATGTATCTCCATGCTCAAAAATGAGGAGAGTTTTGCTGGATGAGAAATTCAGAAGCTTCCACAAGGCAGAAAAGAAAGGGAAGGTCCAGAGGGGCAGAAAGAAAATCAATTAGGTGAAATATTGAAGGTGCTCATTTCTTGGAGTAGGTGAACGGGGACACCCATAGTAAAAGACCAAATAGTTGGAAAATCTCTCTCTCGCTATGCCACATATTGATTGACAAAGAGGACAACTGCTGTCAAATCAAAATGCTAAGAACCAGAGACAGGACATTTGCCCCCACCCCTGTAACCCCTGGCAAGCATCAATGTAGGGGCCTCTCTGCCACATCCCACATGGATGAGAAATAGGTTAACTGCTGGAGGATGATGTTGGTGGTTTATCAGTCAATTACCCAGAAACTTATCTATTCAATAAACACACAAAAACCAATCCTCTTTTTAAATGAGAGGGGTCATGACAGGTCTGACCAAACCAGCTCTGGCCTCTAATAACAACTCTCCCAACTCTTTTATTTATAATACACAGGTAAAGTGGGCAAGACTGTATTATCAATCATTTTGTTGGATTCTAATTTGGTATTTATATTATGGTTACCAGTAGTATAAAGTAATATCCAAATAGTGAATAGTCCAAATTACATGGAGTTTCAAAATTCAGAATAATTGTATATCTAATCTTATTTTTATATTTTGAAAATAGTTTCAAAAAACTCAATTATTTACCTAGTTCCTTAGATCTTCAATAGCATTGTAGATATAGATTAAACATGATTGCTTGTAAATTATTTTCAAGAAGTAAAAGTGAAACATTTAGTGGCAATGTTGCCATGTTATGCCTTTCTGACTTTGAATCTTGTAGAGGAAGATATTTTGATATAACTGTCTTTTGTCAATTTTTTAAGGTTAATCCAAAAACATATCCACCATGTTTAGAGATAATATGTAGCATTGGCAAGACATTTGAATATTTTATCTATTTAGGAAAGGTGCCAGATTCTATTGCAGAACAATTAAAGCAGTAAAATATTGGTGGATATTTTATAGAAATGACTGACTTTATATGAGAAAGTCCCATTCTAATAACTGTTTGAACATACAATCCTAAATTCCAAGGGCCAGTATAAATTGGCTGGCCTAGGTATTCCTTATGCTTTCTTTTTCTCATAGGTTACATCTAGACAGCCAGAATTTATCATGGGACCAACATATAGATAAGTTTCCATTACAGCTGGTATAGTTAAATCCAGTCACATGAATGGGTGTAATGTGAGTATCTGTAAAACCTCCCATCATATGAATATTATCAGTAAATATTGGGATTGATTCTCCAGTCCACTTCGTTGGATGTATTAAAGGTGGATCTGGGAAATGGGCCCAACAGATTTCCTATATATTTCACTTACCTGAGAGCTCAATAGAGCTAGCATATAAATATTGTGGTTGGAGATTTAAGATCTCCTTATTGTAAAATCCAGTGCATTCTATTTCTCCATGTGTCACTCAGCAGCAGTGAAACTCCTAATATCATAATTTTTAGAAAACATTTTTTGAAATTAAGTAGGTTTACATAGAGATCTGTTTTCTCCTTTTTATTTTTATTTTTTTTTTAATTGTAGAAAAAGATTGCTATAAACTGGAGCATTATTAACCTTAAATTGTAGACAGTGGCCTAGCATTGTACAAATACTTAAACCATAAGAAGCGGCTTTTTATTTGACCAGAAAGATTAATAAAAGTTACCACCTAGAGCCGGGCACGGTGGTGCACGCCTATAATCCCAGCAACTCGGGAGGCTGAGGCAGGAGGATCACAAATTCAAAGCCAGCCTCAGCAACTTAGCGAGGCCCTAAGCAACTCAGTGAGACCCTGTCTTCAAATAAAATACAAAATAGGGCTGGGGATGTGGTTCAGTGGCCGAGTGTCCCTGAGTTCAGTCCCCAGTTCAAAAAAAAAAAAAAAAAAAAAGTTACCACCTATTGTTAAAGTCAACATTGTTAAGTTGAAAAGGGCATTACAGTAAAAGAAGGCCCAATTTCCATCAAATATAGGATTTGATTTTTTCTCTAGTAGTGGGCTGAGTTACAAAGCTATAAAATGCAGGCAGTACAGACATTGAAAATTAGTCTTATGACATGTGTGTTCCATAAGTGATGGCCTCATTATTCTAAATCAACTTAAGCTTTTAGATTTGGTAGTATCTGTCAGGATAGCAATTCAATAAATTAGTTTAAAAGTCGTAGAATTTATGTCATAGACCAGCAATGATATTTTAAGGGATCTATGGAAAGATAATCTTTATGTACAAAGATATAGTTGTATGAACATCTTTAATAACCTTGTTTTTAAAGTAGTAAAACTAATCAAATATCCAACATAGGGTTTTGGATAAATGATTTATATGACAAAAATCTGGCATTAAAAGTAATGTTGTAAAAGGATACTAATTATGTGCAATCTAAAACAATGTTGTCTTTAAAATGAACAATATAGTTGTGTATGTACAAAATATATCTCTGAGCTTATGTATGGAAAGCAGTTTTGAAGATTTAGTAAATGTTAATAATAGTTGTTAGAACCTAAATTTTTTTTTATGTGTACCCACTAAGTGGATCTCGACAAAATCTAGGGAATGAACCCTAATCTTGAAACCATCTTTAACCTCTTTATCTGAATATTATTTTGTAAAACCTCCAGATATAATTCTTTGGTTTAATATAAATTAAGTAGCATAATCTAATTCCACATCTGAATCATGAAACAGACAAACCAAGAGCTTCCATCCCCTCTTGGGGGAAAGTATCAGAATACTTCTATATCCCATATTGTTACTTTCAGTAAGCCAGTATCTCCTGAATGTCCTCTAAAAATATAGTGAAATTTACTTCTTAGTGTACAAAGTAATATAAAAAGTGTACAACTTATATTTAATTTTAAAATATTAAGATAATTTATTAATTTGTTATTACATATAAGTTTGTAAGAGATCATTGAAAAAGTGTCAGTTTGGGGAGCATCAGCTTAATAAAATGTTTCTTTAAATCTCATATTTAGGGCTGGGGATATAGCTCAGTTGGTAGAGTGCCTGCCTCGCAAGCACAAGGCCCTGGGTTCAATCCCCAGCACCACAAAAAAAAAACAAAAAACAAAAAATCACATTTAAAGACTATCTGGAAAACAAGGATATAATTAACATGATAAGTACTGATTACCATGGCCAATTAAATTTGTCCTTTAAAGAGAAATTTGGAATATAAGGTGGTATTTTAAAAATAAGTTACTGTTAAACCAAATTGTATAAACCATAATGTCTTTGAAATTAGCCTTCTATTAGAATAATAGAAATTCAACAGGCATAAGAAATTATTTTATTAGAATGAGAAATTAATGTTTTAAGTATTTTCTTTTCCTTCTGTCCTTTAGTTAAGAGGTCCAATTAGGAGGGGGTTTGTGAAAAGATCTTATCTATATTTGTAACTACCCTTTATGATAGAAACTTAGAATTTAAAGAATAAAAATCTTTTAATAACCTTAGCTGATTGTGTTAACTATATACAGCCAATTTAATTACATGTAAATCTTTTGAAAATTATTTTGCACAAATATTGTTTTAATTTATTCTATACGTTATAGTCTTTGATTTTATCAGGTGAGAAAAAAAATTTTTTTTGGACACTTACATATCGCACCTGATACTTTAAATGTTAGTATCTTGGTTCTCAATGAGAACATAGAGAATAAAGGAATGTTAGACCTTCTTTATATTAACAAAATTACATATATGTCTAATGTTTAAATATATTTAGTTAAGAGTATTTGATGTTTTCATACTTAGTAGACCATGTTCCAATTGACAATCTTTTAGCATCCATCCTTGTAAATCAATTAAGTATCTCCTGTAATAAAAGCTTAGATAATTAATTTTATTTACCTCAAATTAAATTTATTCTTGAAAAAGTCAAGATATCAAACATGTAAATAATAATAATTTCTTTCCTGTTAAAAACATTAGAAACAAGGGATTTAGATCTTAAATATTATAGAATATAGCAATTTTATTATTTATTTGACCACCTGGAAAAATGTGAATTGAGATGCCTTTTTACCTGGAAAAATATGAGTTAATTAATATAAAGTAGCCTTTTTGGTTTTTTAGTTGTTTACCCAATACAAATTAACTCATTAATTCATGTGATTTAAAGTTATATGGATCCATTTTTATTTTAATTTTTAAATGTGAGCATGCTCATTGAACTGTAAGTAAATTTTGAAAGCACATAAATGTAGTCATTGAGTGCACACATTTATAGATCAGTCAAGAAAGGAAATTTTTATAATTTGTTGTAAGTGAAGCTACATAGCAATGAACAAACATACATTAACTTCGATTTAATTTGTCTAAGAATTTAAGATATAAAAACTTCAAAATAATTCGGATTGCTGACTTTTTGTCTTGATCATTGTTATTCACCTTTCAAATCATCCCTAAAAAGCAAAAGATTAATCCACCAAAAAGCAAAATCAAAACATCTTTAATCAACTTCAGAAAATCTTTTCTTTTTATTTTTTATTTTTTTTCCCCCTTGGGTCTGAGTGGTCTCCTACTGAGTCTGCAGGCTTCTCCATTTACATTTCAATGTAAGCCTTCACTGAGACCTGTAAGGAGCTAAAAGATAGATTGTTGGTTCCACCAAAAACTTGATCTTAAGATCCAATAGAGGGCGCTCTTGCCTAATTAACTGAGCCCGATGTGCTCTGTCTGAGGACTTGGGAGTCTGGCTTTCCCAGGTTCCACCCGATAAAGATTTCCTCATGGACTCACAGGGTAGAAAGACAAATTGTGCTATAATATCCTCTGGAGAAAGCTGAGTAATAGAATCTGTTTGAGCAGTGACCTTAATTTCTCCATTAAAATTTTCATTCCGTATAACCGGTAACACTTGAACTCCTTTTGAAGTTAAATTACCCCTAGCCAGTATTACACCTACAGTACCTGGTAGTAAAGGGCCATCAGTACCCGTAGGAATCATTTGTTGACCCATTTCTGGAGTCAGTATGAACTTCGAGTTGGGATTAAGGTCCAGCATTTTTGCTCTGGAATAGAAAGTGATACGCTCATTGTTTGGTGGGGCGGGGACTGGCCCCGCCTCCAGTTTCCCAGTTGCCAAAGCTGAGGTTTGGCAGAGCACTGGGCACAACACTCAGCCCAGTGGCATCCCTTTACACTGCGAAGGCAAATCCCTGGAACGTTCTTTGACTTTTATGGCTGTTTACGGTCTGTAGCCATGTGCCCTTTTTGCCACAGTTAAAACATTGTTTCTTAGAATTTGTCCCCTTTAAAGCAGGCTGTATGGGTCGTTTTACAGAGGCAGCCATTGCTACAAAGTGTGAAAAATTTTCCTCTGGCCCCTGCCAAATTTGGCTGGAGTTTAGAGTTTTCTCTCTGGGCAAATAATTCTCTATCCCCTTTGTGCATATGCACTTATTTGAGCGTAAGTTTGCAAATCATTAGGTCAGTTGTTCTCCCAAATCAGCAAATTGGCCTGAGCTGGTAAGCATATCCAAGGAAATCTGAACTCCGTTCAGTTTATCAATTTCTGCCTGAGCTGAACAATGCTCTATCCAATTGGATTTCCATGTTAAATGCTGAACAATGCTCTATCCAATTGGATTTCCATGTTAAATACTCGCCTTCAGAAAGGCAGGAGCTAGCTAGCAGTGATACCATCACATACCGGTGACGAGTTCTGCTTCCTCCGGTGCTGAAGTATAACGCCAGAGAAGCACGCCAAGGCAAGCATGTTAAGCAGGCTTTATTTAAAAGTAGTAATACAAACTTCTCCCAAGTGGGAGAAGGGGGGCTATGGCTGATGGTCTGGAATCCCCGAGAAGTGAGCGCACCTTCCATCTTTTATAGGTTAAGGTCTTCTTTTGTTCTGCCCCTTCCTTTGACCCTTATCTCTCCTTCCTGCCGGTATGGCAGTGGTGACACAGCAGAAAGGTGAGGTGCGAATGGCAGGGGGAAGGGCCAGATGGAGATTCAGGTGGGGGACCTGGAGGCATTAATTAGCAACTCCCTGCCTGCAGCTTTTGGGGAGGGGCAGTTAAGCAGGTAACCTTGGTGATCAAAAGGGCTCTGGAGTCACTGACATTCCAGTCTCCCAGGGGCGTCTCCAACTTCCCAGACTCCACTCCTCAATTTGACCAGATTCCCTGATTTCTACACTAACTGCCTGTTAATTCTGGCTTCAGCAGGAGCCAGTCATTAGGTGGCCTCATTACATATTGATTGTAAGAGACTTAGTAAGAATGGTGTGTTTGCTCCATACATAGAGCATGCAAATTTTAACTCCCTTAATATTGTAAAAGAAACAGACACATGAGTTCTTTTTGGTCCCTCAGAACTTTGAGAATCATTTTGCTCAAAAATAGTGTATAACCCGAATTTCACTCACTCCGTCTCTTATTGGTAGGAATTCTTGGTCTTGTGACTTCCCTAGTGGCAAGATGAGGAACTGGAGTAGGACCTTTCAATGTAAATTGCATGCTAACTCATCCTCTACATCTGAATGCCTTCCGGTCCTTTGAATAGAAATTTTGCCCCCACCCTTCAGTATCTCTTTGTCCAGGGGGAGCTGCTTAAGACTACTAAAAACTTTTGAAATATGTTCCCAGAAGATAAAGAGGTCCTGGAAAATGACTATTTCCAACTCTTAGATTTAAAGTTCTTGCCGGGTGTGGTGGTGCGCCCCTGTAATCCCAGCACGTGGGAGGCTGAGGCAGGAGGATCGCGAGTTCAAAGCCTGCCTCAGCAGTTTAGCGAGGTCCTAAGCAACTCAGTGAGACCCTATCTCCAAATAAAATACAAAATAGGACCGGGGTTGTGGCTTAGTGGCCGAGTGCCCCTGAGTTCAATCCCTGGTTAAAAAATAAAATAAAATGTTCTTTTTTCTTTTTTTTTTTTTGAACCAGGGATTGAACTCAGGGACACTCGGCCACTGAGCCACATCCCCAGCCCTATTTTGTATCTTATTTAGAGACAGGGTCTCACTGAGTTGCTTAGGGCCTCACTAAGTTGCTGAGGCTGGCTTTGAACTCGCGATCCTCCTGACTCAGCCTCCCAAATTGCTTGGATTACAGGCGTGTGCCACCATGCCCAGCAAAATGAAGTTCTTAATAGCATTTCTAAGTCTGGTGATTAAATCTCCCAAAGCCCATAAATCAACATCTTGGTCCATATAAAAGCAAGTTTCTATTACAGACCAAACTAAATTCCCATAGCCTGGCATTATGCTTCCAATCCCTGTATTCTCTCTCCTCTCAAGAGGCTTGGCCCTGAGGGGCCTCTGCCTGGGCAGGGAGCAGCCATGGTCTGTAGGCTTTCATCCTTCCCACCAGGGAGCAGAAACCATGCTGTTTCTGGAGGGCTGGAAGCTGTGGTGGGAACACACATATTTAAACTAGGAAACTCACCCTAGTAATTTCCCTCTTAAATTAGAGATTTTCTCTGAATTCCTGATTAGGATCTTTTCTTCTCAGGATTCTAAACTTTTGCACCTCTCTAAGCCAAGTTAGGTCTCAGTCTCATACAGTCAGATGCAGGCAGACCTGCCTGACCAAGTCTGCAGTATTTAAAGTAACCAAGCCTCCATTTACATTTCAAGGACTGTAGGAGTGTTCTTTTCACTGTATTTTCACTCTGGCTAAGTATTGGATATAGGTGAATAGATTTATTTTTATTTCTCTCTGTAGAGAGCGAATTCCCCAGGATTAACGTCACGCAATTAAATTCCCTTTCCTTTCTTACTACTAAACTTATTCACATGTGTGCGCTTCCCACAGAAAGGGGCCAACACCCTTACCTTTATTCTTCTAAAATCCTTTAACAGCCGCTGTTCAGGGGCCAGATGTGGGGACCCTCTTTGCCACATCCCACATGGATGAGAAAAGGGCACTGCTGGAGGACAATGTTGGCAGTTTATCAATTACCCAAAAACTTATCATTTAATAACCACACAAGAGCCAACACTTTTTAAAATGAGAGGGGGCATGACGGGTCTGGCCATACCAGCTCTGCCCTCTAATAACAACAACTCTCCCAACTCTCTTATTTATAAAACACAAGTAAAGAGGGCAAGACTGGGAGGAGTTTCTTCTGTGATGGACAGGATAGGATGGAGTTAGGGGAGCCATTCTCTTAGGGAGGGTATTCCAGGATACGACCAGGAACCACTCCCACACAGCGCCACATCTTCCCGCAGGTTCCTAAAAGCCAGGCCTCTGCATCCCATGGTTCAACCTAGTCTGATTCTAGGTTGAATAAGAATGACTTCCCACACATCACCACTCCCACTGAAAGTAGTTCAGGGCAGAGCACCAGCTACTGCACATCACAGTCCCTTATCCTCGGTAAGTACCCAAATAGAGATGAGCTCACAAATTTCTCAATCTGAAAAAAGTCAACACAGCAAGAGAGACATATTTACCACATAGAAATGATGAACCTGAGTAATCAGGATTAATGAAGCAAGTAGAATATGAAACAGTGTAGGGCAGTAGACACAGTATATAATCCATTAACTGACTTCTGTAGCATTAGCCAGAATTGAGTTCCATGGGATGCTAAATACTGGCTCTTCCTTTCTGTTGATTTATACATTTATTGAGTTGGTTGTACTCAGGGGAAACTTATTGCAGTTTCGTAATTTTAGTACCACATAAATTGATGAAATCAGCATAAAAAGAATATTAGTCCCTTGTAAAACTAAGTTGAGTGCCTTTTTCCCCTCCTCTAGTGGTCTTGGCATTGAACCCAGGACCTGGTTTCTGGTAGACAATCACTCTACCACTGAGCTGCATTCCCCAGCCCTTCAGATTGAAAGGCTTAAGGCTGGGGTATATTTCAGGGCTGAAACACTTGCCTAGCGTGCCTAGGGCCCTGGAGTCCATCCCCAGCACTGCAAAAGAACCAAATTAGAAAAGCTCAGTAAATGCCAATCAGGATTAAAATACCACTCTCAATTTTGTTCAGTGGAATTATAGAGCATGAAGGATTAAGAGAAATAATCAGAATAGTTCTGTTTTGGAAGGAAAAGGAGTAGAACTGTTCCACAGTACATTCTGGGTAGACTGAAATTTTAAATAGAGCCAAATACAGAAAACATTTTGTTATTGTAAACTCGGCGGAGTGGGTTCAGACCAAATTACCAGCTCACTGCCATGGAAATATAAATAATGCCAGCAAATGGCTAAACCAGAGCCAGATGGAAGTGATAGGCTTTATTAGAGATTGTGCACCTGGGCAAGATCCCAGCCCTCTGGGATGAAAGCGGGGTGGGGTAGGGGAGCCAGAAGAAGTCGAAAATGGTTTCGGCTGCCCAGGGTTTTTATACAGGGGGAAGGGAATGGGGGTCCTGCCCAGGAAAGGTGGGCCAAGGTGGACGTCAGGGTCAGCAGGTGTCCTGATTGGTCACCTCTGGCGCGCTATCTGGACCTTTGTGCTTGCAGTGAGTTGCTAGGGGTCTTTTATCTGCTTCCTCCCCTGTAGCCGCTTCAGTTTGACCTGACAGTTATTTCTTAATGTGTTGCTGGGGATGGAACCCAGGGCCTCTCCCATGCTAGGCAAGCCCTCTTCCACTCTATGAATACATTGTGTTGATGCAAGCAAATTAACATACCCATTATACTTTTCTTGTAGTGAGAACATTTACATTTTTTTCTATTCTATTTTTCACCCCAGTACTGGGGGTTGAACCCATGGACATGCTACCACGGAGCTACTGAGGTATATCCCCAGCCCTTTTTTGGTACTAGGGATGGAATCCAGGGGTGCTTAACCACTGAGCCAAGTCCCCAGTCCTTTTCATATTTTAAATTTTTTATATTTTAAATAGAGGGTCTCACTAAGTTGCTTAGGTCCTCACTAAGTTGCTAAGGCTGGCTTTGAACTCCCCATCCTCCTGCTTCAGCCTTCTGAGCCACTGGGATTATAGGTGTGCCCCACCATGCCTGGTCCCAGTCCTCTATATTTTGAGATAGAGTCTTGATAAATTGCAGAGACTGGCCTTAAGCTTGTGATCCTGCTGCCTCAGTTTCCTGAGTTGTTGGAATTAGTCATATGCCACCAAACCCTGTTTCAAATCTGTTTTCTAGCCAGTACACTGTTGCACACCTGCCTTCTAGCACTCAGCGTATTGATATAGGAGTATTGCTTGAGCTCAGGAGTTCAAGACTGGGCTGGCCATCTCAAATAAACAAAAACCCCACAAAACCTGTTGTCAGTTTTCCTGTTCTTTTCCATGGCTGAGGATGGAATCCAGGGGTGCTTTACCCATTGACCTGCATCCCCAGGACTTTGGGGGTTGTTTTGTTTTGTTTTGTTTTTGAGACACAAAACCATTCTCTTTAAGTTGCTGATCCTCAACTTGTGGTCCTCCTACCTCAGCCTCCTGAGTAGCTGGGGTTATAGATGTGCAGCCCTGCACCCAACTCTATTATCAATTTTCAAGTATGCAGTACCATACTGTCCATTGTATCTCTGGAACTTACTCATGTCTAACTGAAACTTTGGAATTTCTGACTAATGTAATGCATTCCTCTCCTCTCCTGCCTCCAGGCTCTGGTAATCATCTTTTATTCCATATATACTTGAGAGCATGTATTATTTTTCTTTCTGTTCCTTACTTATTTTACTTAGCATGCTTTCCAGGTTCATCCATATCACAAATGGCAAAATTTCTTTACTTCTTTTTTTTTTTTTTTTCTTTTTTTGGTACTAAATTTAAACTGGGACACTTTTCTACTGTGTTACATCCCCAGCCATTTTTATTTTTATTTTTAGACATGGTCTTGATAAGTTGTTTAGGGTCTGGCTTGAACTTGGAATCCTTCTGTCTCAGCCTCCCAAGTCACTGGGATTACAGGCATGCACTACCATAGCCAGCTACTCTTTTTAAGGCTGAATATCATTCCATCATGTATACATAGCACATTTTTAAATCCATTCATTGAGGTATTGAAGCTGATTACATTATCTTGACTGATGTGAATGTTGCCGTGAACATGGAAATGCAGACTATCTCTTCAACATACTGAGTTCCATTTGCTTTGGATACATACTCAGCAGTAGCACTGTTGGATCACAGGGTAGTTGTTTTTTGAGGACTCTCCATATACTGTTTTCCAAAACAGCTGTATAAATTTACACTTACTAAGAATACAGGGTTCCCTTTTCTCTACATCTTTGCTAATACTTTTTGTCTTTAGATAAAAGCTATTTTAACAGATATGAAATGATAATTCGCTGTAATTTTAATCTGCATTTCCCTCAGTGATGAGCATCTTTTCATACAGTTGTTCATAATTTGTTTTCTTTAGAGAAATGTCTTTTGGAGGCCTTTTATTTTTTGTTTTGTTTCCCTTTTTGGTGCTGAGGATGAAAACTTACGATCTGGAGCATACTAGACAAGAGCTCTATCATTGAGCCACACCCCCAGCCCTACATTTAAATTTGGGTTATTTTCTTGCTATTAGTTATTTGAACACACCACTTTTATCCCCTGCCCCTTGGGGTGTGGTGTGGATTTCTGTCCTGCTCAGACTGGTCTCAATTTGTGGGCTCAAGTGATTCTCCTGCTTCTGCCTTCTGAGCAGGTGGGACTACAGGTACATGCCACCACACTTGGCTGTATAATCTTATATTGATAAGACATTTTACACTTGATATAAAACATAGAATAAAAAACAGAAATTAAAGATGACAGAGCATAGTGACACATGCCTATAATCCCAGCAGCTCAGGGAGCTGAGGCACGAGGAATCATAAATTCAAGACGAGCCTGGGCAGTTTAGCAAGACCCTATCTCAAAGTAGAAAGGGCTAGAAATGTACTCAATGGTATAATGTCCCTGGCTTCAATCCCCAGTACTACCAAAAAATAAAATAAAAGCTGGGCTTGGTGGCACATGCCTGTAGTTCTAATTACTCTGCAGACTGAGGCACAAGGATCCCTTAAATCTATGAGTTTGAGACAATCCTGGGTAAAATGGTGAGACTTTAACCAAAAAACAAAACTAAAAGAGCAGAAGAAAAAAAATTGAGAAACCAGATACAGTGGCTCACACCTATAATCCCAGAGATTCCAAAGGTTGAGGTAAGAGATGATAAGTTTGAGGCAGGCATTGAGAATTTAGCAAGACTCTTCTCTCTGGATTTGAAAAAAAGGGGGAGGGAGCACTGAGGGTGCTGCTCAGTGGTTAAGCACCCCTGGATTCAGTCATCAGTACCAGGGTGGGGAGAGGAAACAAACCAATTTGACTTCATAACAATCTTGAAACTGGAGGTATAACTTGAGTAATGCTCAGCCTGTGCTTAGCATGTTTGATGCCCTGGGTTCAGTTCCCAGGATCAAAAAAAGAATAAAAACGAAAAAAAATTTTGAGTATTTATGTATCACAAATTTTTATGTACCAAATCACAAGTGAAAATGTTAGTTTAGCGAGTACACCTTTTGACCCAAAAATGTAACCTTTAGCAAGTGTTTCCTAGGAAAAAAATAGCACAGATTAAGGGTTTTGTCCCATTGTTTAGATAGCAAAAAGTAGCTAAAAATCAGCTTAAACGTTGGGAACATTAAATCAAGTGGGAACTTAATTAATATATGGCATGACCATTTAATGAACTACTAGATCATTTTGGATGGATTTAGGGGAAAAAAACTATAATGAATGTATTGCTTGGTGCAGTGGCCCACAACTGCAATCCCAGTGACTCAAGGCTGAGACTGGAGGATAGCAAATTCAAAGCCAGACTCAGCAAGTAAGTGAGGCCCTAAGTACTTTAATGAAGCCCTGTGTCAAAAAATAAAAAGGACTGGGGATGTGACTTAGTGGTTAACTCCACAGGGTTCAATCCCTGATACCAAAACAAAATGGTAATGTATTGAATGGAAAAAAAACAGTTTCAAGAAAAGAGTAGTGTGCCATTTACATATTCAAGAAATACATATTTAGGGCTGAAGGTATAGCTCAGTGGTAGAAGGTTTGCCTAGCATGCTAGAGTTCTTGGGTTCAATCCCCAAACACTGCCAAAAAGAAAACAAATACATTTTCAAAATCATGAAATTCACAAGGAATTACAAAATGACTTTGCACTTTATTTAAAAATGTTTATTGTCATTTGTTAGGGAAAATAACCCTTCTATGTAAAAAGTTTGTCACCATTTATAAAATAAATATTAAACTCTTGTTTTCTTCTATATTATTAATGTGTTATTTTTAATATAATTCTTTGGAAAAAAGTAAAGATGAACTACTCTTATGTAGTTCTTCCGCCAGAATGAATTTGGCTGTAAATTCAGTCAGTAGTCTAATACTATTTATTGAGCAATTCATTCTTTTTTCTGTAGTTAAGAAACATCATCTACCTTTGAGTCTTTTTCTGGTCTTGATCTGTTTGTATGGTAGCATATTTTGCTTTAATTACTTTAGATAATTAATTATAATCTGAGAAGATTATGCACTCCTCTTCTGCCCCCCTATTCATCTCTCTCTAATTGTTTTTTTAAAGAGGTTTCTTAAAAAATTTTTTTAGTTATCTATGAACCTCTGTTTATTTTTATGTGGTGCTGAGAATCGAACCCAGTGCCTCACACAGGCTAGGCAAGCACTCTACAACTGAGCTACAACCCCAGCCCATCTCTAATTGTTTTTTAAAATTTTTTAGGAGTTTCTCATTTTTATCCCAAGATGAATTTTGGATTTGTTTTGTAAATTGAAGAACATAAGTATGTTTTTTGCTTATAGTATTTGGTGAAAATTTCATTCTTAAAATACTGAGTTTTCCTGTCTAAAAACAGAATTGACTTAATGTTTCTTAGTGTTCTGCAACTTTTCACTAGGTTTTATACATTCCTTAAGTTTGTTCTTAGATACTTCATACCTCCTTTACTAATGGAATCTTTCTGAGGTGTGTATGGTATTTTGTTGCAGAACCAAGTGTTTGCATTTCTCTTTCTTTTTTTAAAGAAAGGATCTCACTCTTTTGCCCAGGTTGGCCTTGAATTCAGGAGTCTCCTGCGCTTCAGCTTTGCAAGTAGCTAGTCATATAAGGTGTGCAAGCGGTGCCCAGCCCCAAGTTATTTTTATAGAGAAAGTAGCGGTTTCTTGTTTTGGAAATGGCGTAGCATAAAAGTTAACAGCCCAGTTTCTCTAATCACGTAACCTACATAAGAATCTTAGTTCCACACTGTACTAGTTAGGTGTCCTGAAGGTAGTTACTTAATCTCTCTAAGCTGCTTTTTTGTGGCAGGTGGGGGGTGGGGTAGGGTAGTGCTGGGAATTGAACCCAGGACCTCACACATGCTAGGCAAGTGCTTTACTGTGAGCCACATCCCCAGCCCTAGCAGAGATGGTGTCTTGATACAGAGGATAGTTTTAAGGATTACATGAGATATGCAAGTGTCACCTTAAGATAAGTGCTCTTAATTATGTTTTGTTTTACTTCTGGTACCAGTGAGAAAACGGTGGGTGTGTTATCAGTGAGACATTGTCATCCTATAAAACCTGTTCTTTAAATGCAGTTTCTGCAGTGTTGGGATTCGTTATCTTCCTTTGGGCCTGTTTTCCTATCTTGATACGAGGCTATGCTTAGATCACTGTTAAGATATGAAACAGTAAACACTATAAGTTCTGTTCCTACTTTAGAAACCCCAAATTTTTATTTCCTGAAATGATGAAGTTGGAGTGGGACTGCCTGCCTTCCTGTGTTCTGAATTTGTCTAAAGCCTAAACCAGAACCAGGCAAAAACAAGCCTCCATTTTCATTTCATTTCGAATTAATGCATAGCGGAGGCAATTCTTAAAAAGTTTTAAAGGGAACTCGGTAGGATGTGTGGCTAACATATTGTCCTCATTTTTCCCATCTCAACTCAGTAGACTTAACTGTCAGCCTGATGGTTTATTGCTCTCTCCGCTCAGCATCAGTGAACAGTGCCTATTATGCCTCTACTTTTGTGAACCTCTAAGCCTTTCTGCAGCTTCTTTGTATTTACTTAGAAACAATGTCCTGGACTGGGCATGATGGCACATGTCTATAATCCCACCTACTTGGGAAGTTGAGACAAGATTGTAAGTTGGAGGCTTAGCAGTTTAGAATAAAAATCATTAGGACTGGGGATGTGGCTTAGTGGGAGAACACCCCTGGTTTCGATCTCTGGTATCACCAAAAAATAAAATAAAAATAAATAATGTCCCAGTTTTATTTCCTAGAACTGTTTTAGGCCATTAAAGGCATATATAGGGTTGGGGTATAGCTCAAGGTAGAATCCATGCCTACCATATGAGGTCCTAGGTTCTATCCCCAATACCACAAGAAAAAGGGAAAAGAAAAAAAAAAGCAAGGCAAAGGCATGATAGCACACACCTGTACAGCAACTTGGGCGATTGAGGCAAGATGATCCCAAGTTCAAGGCCAGCCTCAGCAATTCTGCAAGACCCTGTCTCAGAAAAACAAAAAGGACTGAGGAAATAGCTCCATAGTAAAACAGCCCTGGGATCAATCTCCAGTACTAAAAAAACAAAACAAAACGTGTATATATATGTATGTATATACATACTACTTAAATTGATTTGAAGACTACCTTCAAACTTGCCATCCTCTTGTCTCAGTCTCCTGAGTTGCTGGGATTACAGGAGTACACCACTGGACTCAGCTAAATTGTGACTTAATTCAGGCAGATTTAACAAGGTCATTTAGACTTTAGATGTAATTTAAAAGTCATAAAAATAGTGTTATGTAGGACCATCTGTGGCATAGTTCCAGTCCCTAAAATTAGTCAGTCTTAGTAATATTCCTATTTAGGGTTGATAGTTATTTTTTCAAATAAATTCTGGTTTTGTGTGTGTGGATCTGGTACAGGGATTGAACCCATGAGTGCTTAACCACTAATCCACATTCCCAGCCAGCCCTTTTTTATTTTTTATTTTGAAACAGGATCTTACTAAGTTGCTTAGGGCCTCACTAAATTGCTGAGGTTGGCCTTGGAGTTGTAGTCCTCCTCCCTCACTCAGCCTCTGGAGTTTCTGGGGTTACAGGCATGTGTTGTCACCACCCCTGGCATCTCTAGCCCTTATTATTTTCTTTCTTTCTTTTTGTGATAGAATCTCCTTCAATTGCCCTAAGGTGGCGATGAATGTGCAATCCTATTGCCTCAGCATCGCAGTGCTGGTGTTGTAGTTATGCACCATTGCAACTAGATTTCTTTTTTTTGAGTCAGGTCTCCCTGTGTAGCCCAGAGTGTCCCAGACTGCTGGGCTCAAGCAGTCCTTTTGTCTCAGCCTCTAGTAGCTGGGACTATAGGCACACACCATTGTGCCCAACTTTTTGGATGTTACTCTTAATGAGACAGGATTCATCCCCAAGGTTAAGTTACAGAAAGGCATCAATCTTTAGGTTGAGCTAGTTCCTCTAACAATTCTTTGCTAATTTAAAAATCCACTGTGGAATGATGCCACAGCATTTTTCTCTAGATTAGAATGGTGAGGGCCTAATCCACTTTGTTTAATAATGTCATAACTTTTAAAAGATTTCCTTACATGGAGTATAATCCTGTGTTATAATATAAGCTTAAGTATGTTTTAAGTGTTGTTTATAGGTTAAGTTTTGAGAGAAAATGTTGTTTTACCCTCTTTTCTTTCTTCCATTATTTAAGGATTCCTAGATGAGGTTATGAAAAAATATGGAAGTTTGGTCCCACTCAGTGAAAAAGATGTCCTTGGAAGATTAAAAGATGTCTTTAATGAAGACTTTTCCAATAGGTATGCCAGTGGTAAAAGTTAAGTCCTTGAAAATAAAATGATTGGCATATATGATTTTTCTCTTGATTTAGGAGAAAAAGTGTACTTAATAATGCATTGAGTAGAACTCATGTTTATCTTTTCTTTCAAAATCTTTGTTTCAGAAAACCATTTATCAATAGAGAAATAACAAACTATCGGGCCAGACATCAAAAATGCAACTTTCGCATATTCTACAATAAACATATGCTAGATATGGATGATCTGGTGACCTTGGATGGTCAGAATTGGCTGAATGACCAGGTTAGTGTATTGCAGATTCTCACTGTAGAAAAGTTATGGAGGATGTTGGTCAATAAAATATTGTCTAGAGACTGGCCTCACACTTCCATTAATCAAATATTCTTTATTCTATACTAAAGTGACACATTCACTAATGCCATGATCCAAAAGCTTTATTGTTACAAATATTCTTGTTATTCATTCTGCTTGGGTTGTTTTGAATTGTATAGGGTTAGTAAATTGGTTTTACTTTTTATAGGTCATAAATATGTATGGAGAGCTGATAATGGATGCAGTTCCAGATAAAGTAAGTGAAAACTTCCTCTTCAGGAGATTCTTATATATTAAAAATGAGTAATTTTTTGTTTTCAAACTTTAATTATTTAATAATTCCTTAGATTTTTTAAAAAAGGATTATATTATGTATATACACATGTATGTATGTATATGTTTATATGAACTTAGGGATATCCTATCACAAAATTTATTGATACACATTTTTATTAATTTATGTGTATATATGGTACTAGTGATTGAATCCAGAAATGCTTTATCACTGAGCCACATTCCAGTCCTTTTTCTTTTTTATCCTGAGATAGGGTACTCACTAAGTTGCCAAGGCAGTCTTGGAACATTTGATCCTCCTGCTTCAGCATTAAAAAGTCACAGTGCCAATGTTTTCTTATTTATGTCTAGGTAGGTATGTGTAAAACTTGCAAAAGGGGCGACGGGGCCCGGTGGGTAAAGCTCCCAAAGGCGGCAGTGGGCAAAAAGGAGTGCGCTCGCCAGAGTCAGACAAAAGTGGTAGCTTGATTTTATTGGAAGGTGTGTCCAGGGCGAAATCTCCAGCCCCCTGGGGTGAAAGTCGGGGTGGGAGAGCCAGGAGAAATCGCACGTGGCTTTGGCTGCTCAGGGTTTTTATACAGAGTAAGGGGGTCAAGGGGTCCTGCCCAGGAAAAGGTGGACCCAAGGTGGACGTCAGGGTCAGCAGGTCTGCCTCATTGGTCACTTCTGGCACAGTGTGTTGCTAGGTGACCGTGCTCCCTCCCCCTGCAGCTGCCCAATTTGACCTAACATTATGTTTATTGATAAGGGACTTTTTTTGTTTATTGGTAAGGGGGCTGAGGAGAGAGGAGTATGACTTTGAGGTCAGCCTGGGCAACTTGGCAACACCCTGTCTCAGAATGAAGAATAAAAAGGACTGGGAATTCAACTCAGTAAAGTGCTCTTGGATTCAGTTCCCAGTACCATGAATCAATTAATTTATTAAAGTCTTACCCTCTTTATAAAAATGTAAAATAGTATTCATCTTCACTTCTTCTTTTTTCAACTATCAAACCTGTGGTACTCAATTCAAATATACCCAAGCCCCATTAGCTCTAAAATCTCTTAAGAGCTTTATTACATATTAAAACTATTAAATTTGATGACTTTTTTTCTGAAAGCTCAAATACCTGAGGAGCAACAGAACTTTCCAAGTACTTAAATATCATAACTTAGCTATTCAGGAGGCTGAGGCAGGAGAATCTCAAGATCAAGGTCAGCCTGGGCAGGTTAGCATGACCCTGTCTCAAAAGAAAACTAAAAAGAGCTGGGGATGTGGCTCACTGGTAGAGCACCTCTGGGTCCAGTCTCCAGTCCTGCATAAACAAACAAAAAGCTTAAACAGATAAATATAATTAATCTCAGATTTTAGTACCATTTGTCAATGCAGAAAACTTGATGGCATTCTACTTATAATCTTAATTCATTATGCATTGTAAATTCAAATCATGAAGCTAATATGTTGGAATTTTTTGTGAAATACCCTTTCCAAAAATTTTAAACACATTCAGACTTCTAGCATGAAAGTATTAATTTCAAGAGTTTTATTTATCTTCATTATTTATACATTTAATTCTAAACCTTCATGGAGTTAAAAGGACATTTACTAAGGCAGTGGTTCTCAAGATGTGGTCCCCAGACCAGCAGTGTCAGTATCACCTGGGGAAATACACATTCTTAGATTCCAGTTCATACCTATTAAATCAGAAATGAGTTGGGGCCAGCAGTGTTATGTTTTAACAAGCCCTCCAGATGATTCTGATGAACAGAGTTACAGAGTGGCTGCTTTTAGAGATAACTACACAGGTTCTTTTTTATCCATATTAAAGCTGCATGGTTCTCATTGAATGTGCATCAGAATCATGTGGAAGGTTTGTAAAACAAGATTGCTAGTTTGTGCTAAAATGTAGTAGATCTGGAATTGGACTGAGAATTTGGATTTCGAACAAGTTCCCAGGTGATGCTGATTCTTCTGTTCTGATGACCACACCCTGAGAACCACACACTAAGGTAATAGTCTTATCATCTAAAGTGAGTCCAAGTTAGAGCCAGTGCTTCAAGACCATGGAATGGACTAACTCAGATGAGCCAATACCACTTAGAAGCCAGAATCTAAATCCAAGGAGGTGAGACCTGATACTCCCATATGGCCAGGGTAATTTTGGGTACTAGAACTGATTGTGCTAAGGCTTTCTTGTAATTGTATGGGAGTCTTCAAATCCACATTCTTCAAATGGAGAGTTTTGGAATCCATATCTCTTGAGTCCAAGGTATTGGTTACCTCTTTTTTTTCAGAGCATATTTCAATTGTTCAGTCTTTTAATTTTATTGGAGAGATTTGTCAGTTTGCTTCTCTACTTGATTGGATTTAGATAATCTCATTACTGTCCTGCTGACAATAGACCACACCTGAAGGGCATTCTAATGAAAAATTTAAACAGAGTTTTCTATAAATCAAGTAATATATTTCCTATATTTTGATTGGTATTTTAAAAATTTCATTTTCTTTTGAAGTTAAATCTGGGTATAGCCTAATGTAATCTAGTTGCTTGTATTTGGTGTCTGTTCTAGGTTCACTTCTTTAACAGCTTTTTTCATAGACAGCTGGTAACCAAAGGATATAATGGAGTTAAGAGATGGACTAAAAAGGTATTAAATCTTTTCATTCTAAATTTGAAATGGGGATTAATCTCTTTGAGTGGAAAGATAGTTATTTTAATGCCAATATGATGTTACTTAGAAACAGACTTTTTCATGTGATAGTTTTTGTTGTTATTGTTGTTTTTGTTTTGTTTTGATATCAGGGATTGAACTCAGGGGTACTCAACTACTGAGTCACATTCCCAGACCCCTTGAGACAGAGTCTCACTTAGCTGCTTAGGGACTCACTTAGTTGCTGAGGCTTGCTTTGAATTTGTAATCCTCCTGCTTATAGGCATGTACCACTGGACCCAGGGATAGTTTTTTTCTCTTTTAATCTCTTTAACTGTGAGGTTGAGGCAGAAGAATTGAAAATTCAAGGCCAACCTTGCAACTGAGCAAGGCCTAAGCAATTTAGTGAGATCCTGTTGTTGGAATTAATGGGGTAGGAGGTGGGTCCTGGAAGCCCCAAGAGCCCAAGTAAACACTCAGAGACTATTTGGCTCTGTATGCAAGGCAAAAATTTTACATCTGCATGCAGAAGGGTGTGCAGCAATCAAAACTGAAATTGATAAAATTGGCTTTTATCCCTGACACAGGGGTACTTGGTCATTGCACATTGGTCAAGTCTGACTGCACAATCTTGGGCACAAATTACTATTGAGGAAATACTTTAGAAAGACAGCTAGGTTGCTAGAAAATGGCAGCTCAGGAAGTTAACTAAAATGAAGTCTCTTTGGTTTGACAGAAAAGACGTTTTTCCCTCAAAAAGGACCATTCTCTATTTTATCTACTATAGATTGAATATTCCTTACTCAAAATGCTTGATTTTGGATTTCATCATTTTGGAATATTTTCATATTTATAATGAAGATATCTTGGGACTGAGACCCCAGACTAAAGAAATTCATTTATGGTTCATATATACTTTATACACATAATCCAAAGGTTAAGTTTTACATAGTGTTTTTAGTGTATATGTGTTTGTTTTAATTCTTTTTTTTTAAATTATGTTTTTTACAATGCTGGGGATTGCACCCAGGGCTTTATGAATGCTGGGCAAGTGCTCCACGATTGAGTTACAATCCCAGTCTCTGTGGTTATATTTAGACTGTGACCCATAACATGAGTTCATGTGCAGAATTTGCTACTTGTGGCATCATCATGCTAAAGTAACGTTGAATTTTGTAGCATTTTGGGTTTCAGAACTTTAGATTAGGAATCCTCAACCTATATTTTGTTCTTAATAGGTTTTTGTTGTTGTTGTTGTTTTATTTTGTTTTGTTTTGCTTTAGTGGTGCTGAGGATTGAATGCAGGGCCTTATATATGCTAATTAAGCAATCCCTTTACCATTGACCTCTACCCTCAGCTCTATATTTTCTTTTGCCCATCCCCCCCAACCCCAGGTTTATAAATAAAGAAAATGAAAAGCAAAAACACTGAATTGCTTTGCTCTAAGGTCATATAGACTGAGAGTTGCAAATTGGCAGAGCCATTCTGGAAAGCAGTGTGGAGATTCCTCAGAAAACTTGGAATGGACCCACCTTTTGATCCAGTTATCCCACTCTTCGGTTTATACTCAAACGACTTAAAATCAGCATGCTACAGTAACACAGCCACATCAATGTTTATAGCAGCTTAATTCATAATAGCTAGACTGTGGAACCAACCTAGATGCCCTTCAGCAGATGAATGGATAAAGAAACTGTGGTATATGTACACAATGGAATATTATTCAGCCATAAAGAAGAAAAATGCTATGGCATTTGCAGATAAATGGATAGAATTGGAGAATATCATGCTTAGTGAAATAAGCCAATCCCAAAAAACCAAAGGCTGAATGTTTTCCCTAAGTGGATGATGATATATAATCAGGTTGGGGGTGTGCGGAGCGAGAGAAGAATGAAGGAACTTTATATTATGTAGAGGGAAATGAGAGGGGGAAGGGCAGGGGTATGAAAAATGGTGGAATGAGACAGACATCATTACCCTCTGTACATGTATGATTACATGAATGGTATGAATCTACATCATGCACAACCACAGAAATGAAAAGTTGCACCCCATCTGTGTACAATGAATCAAAATGAAGTCTGTAAAAATTAAAAAGTAAATAGAAAATTTATTTACAGCGTAACATTATCTGAATATCAGAAAACAAGAAGGAAGACTTAAAAAATTAGTTCTTAAGAATCTGACATGCTTTAAAATGGTATTGTAATTGCTTTAACCCAAGGAATCACTCATAGTCTCAAAAAGTACTTTAAAAAAGAAATTCATTCACTCTTTTATGGATGTTTATTGGAGCATCTGTTATCCAAGATGTAATTAGAATAGCAATTATTTCTAACTTGTAAAGGAGATATGTGTTAGGATATAAAGGATATGTTAGGATTGTTAAAGGATGTTTTCAGATGTAAAGGGTATGTAAATATTTTTTCATTTTTCAAGTATTGTTATTCTCAACATCATAGGGTTGGTATTATTGCTTTCTGCATTTTATAGTTGAGGAAATCAAGGCACAAAGAGTCTAAGAAAATTGCCAAAGTTGTCTGACCAAAAGTGAAAAAGCCGCAATTTGATTTTAAGCAGACTTGTTTCAGAGTTCACAATATTAACTATTATACCAAGTCCGTAGAAAGTTGGAAGACTTAGACCCTTTGCTGTTTTCTAATACCATGGTTATTTCATAAACTGTTAAATCTAGGTCAAAATATGAACAAGAAAATTAGGTAAAGTCCAGGTATGGTGGTAACACGCCTATAATCCCAGTGACTTGGGAGACTAAGGCAGGATTGTGAATTTGAGGCTAGGCTGGGCAACTTAATGGTTCCCTGTCTCTAAATAAAAAGGGCTGGGGATATGTAGCTTAGTGGTAGAATGCCTTTGGGTTCAACCAAAAATAAATAAATAAATAAGCCATTTGATAAAACACAGTTTTAGTGGGTTAAATGAAAAATAGTACTTCCTCAATTTTCTTATTGTGTGTTACAGCTTAGTAGTTATAAGCATTGGCTTTAAAAATAAGACCTTGGTTCACATTCTTGCTTACTACTGCCTACTTTTATGTTCTTGGGCAGCTCAGAAGTCAGTAAATGAAAGCTGCTATGTGTTGTTGGTTTTGTGATGACAGTTGCATTTCCTTCTCTTTATCAGGTTGATTTGTTTAAAAAGAGTCTTCTGTTGATTCCTATTCACCTGGAAGTCCACTGGTCTCTCATTACTGTGACACTCTCTAATCGAATTATTTCATTTTATGATTCCCAAGGCATTCATTTTAAGTTTTGTGTAGAGGTAAGTTAATATCCTACCTATTTTTTTCATTTCACTTGTGATTGACCCAGTCCCATCTTACTTCTAAGTAGAACAATAAAAGTCAGTACTATAGGGGCTGGGGATATAGCTCAGTTGGTAGAGTACTTGCCTCATAAGCACAAAGCCCTAGGTTCAATCCCCAGCACCTCAAAAAAAAAAGGTCAGTATTATAGAGGAACAGTTTTCTATTGTGAAAATTCTCTAAACTGTTGGTAAAGAAAAGAACTAACTGTAAGAGGACTCCTCAGGTGAGAGGCAACCTTTCAAGATCAGGATCCCCTTCCAACATACATTCCCTAATTTGATTTTATCATCCTATCCCACCTTTCCCTTCCCCTTAAAATTCCTTTTTAAATTTTTTGGTACTGGGGATAAAACCCAGGGGTACTTTACCACTGAGCTATGTCCCTGGTTCTTTATTTTATTTTGTTTTATTTTTATTTATTTATTTATTTATTTATTTATTTATTTATTTAGAGACAGGGTCTTGCTAAGTTGCTGAGATCTCACTAAATTTGCTGTGGCTGGCCTCAAACTTGTGATCCTACTGCCTAAGCCTCTCAAGTTGCTAAGATTACAGGTGTGCATTAGCACATTAAGATCCCTAGCACTGTTTTTTAAAAAGCTGTAATTATATTGGCTTAGGAATAGACAAATAGATTGGAATAATATGAAGAATCCAAAAATAACTCATGCATATATGGAAATTCAATATATGATAAAGTTGGGGAAAGATAGACTATTTAGGTATGACACTGGGAAAATTAGCTATCATTTGGAAAAGTAAAATATAGATCCTTACTAATTATAAAAACATTTCAAAATGTATAAATGCATTCAACTCTTGTGTACAACTAATTAGAACAAATAAAATTTTTAAAAAAATTTTTTAAATCAGATGGAGTTAAATGCCTAACTGTAAAACAAAACTAAAAGCATTTGAATAAAATATAGAAGATACTGTTTCTTAGAATAGGAATGTTTTCTTACACAGAACCCTCCCCCCAAAAAGAGACATAGGGAATAGTTTGATAAATTTAACCATGTCATAATTTAAAACTTCTGAGCCAAGTGTGGGGGTGTGAACCTATAATCTCAGCAATTTGGGAGGCTAAAGCAGGAGGATAGCAAGTTCAAGACCAATCTGGGCAATTTAGCAAGACCCTCTCTTAAAATAAAATTTAAAAGAAGGGCTAGGCATGTAATACAATCATAGAGCACTTGGGTAGCATGTACAAGACCATGGGTTCAATCCCCAGTACCACAAAAACAAAACAAGATATAGTAGTTCCCCACATCCTAACGGGGAAAGATCTATAAGACATAATTGAGTTTTTAAAAGCCATTTGTGAGCTGGGTACAGTGGCACATGCCTATAATCCTAGTAGCTCAGGAGGCTGAAGCAGGAGGATTACAAGTACAAGGCCAGCCTCTGCAGCCTAGTGAGGCCCTAAGCAACTTTGTGAGATCCTGTCTCAAAATAGAAAAGGGTAGGGATATAGCTTAGTGGTAAATTGCCCCTGGGTTAAATCCCCCCACCCCACCTCCCCCCAAAAAAACCCATGTGGCAGAATGGTATAATCTGCTTATGGGGAAAATACATTTATGTGTGCATGTATGTGTGTGTATATATACACATACACTTGTATGTAATATGCAAAGATATACGTAAATTTTTGTAAATAAAAAAAATTAGATATCTATGCACAGTGGCATGTGCCTATAATCCTAGCTCAGCTCTGCAGGAGACTGAGAAGGGAAGATTGCTTCCAGGAGTTCAAGACCAGTGTGGGTAACATAGGGGGACCCCCTTTCTCAAAAAAAAAAAAAAAAAAAAGACATGGGATGGGTGCTTCCAATTTTGATTTCAGTAATTGCTTTTGGATAAGTGTAGAAAGGAGTAGGACTAATAAAGGAATTTGACCTTATTTGAGTTATTCTGATTTTTATTAATAAAAAATACGTTTATTTAGTTTAAATGTATAAATTTAAAATTCTAAATTAAATATATGCAACACATACTTGTATATAAATTGTACATTTGTTGTGATATACAAATATAAAACAATATATTAAGATAAATATATTTAAACTTATATTTAACATTTAATTTAAAAACTAAGTATAAACAAAACTAAGAAGATAAAATTTTCAAAATCTGTTTGTGGTTCTAAGAAATCTAGAAAAAAATGGGATCTTCTTGGGCCTAGAGTGCTCTAACTCCAGTATAGAAGAGTCAGTCTAGTATCAGATGTGATTGTGTTTTCCAGCTCATTTTACTAAATTCCTTGTCTGTCTCACATCCTTCACTTGTCAGAGCCTGTCAGTACTGTCTCTTCCCTGGACAAATGAGAAAAAACAAACAAGGAGAGCAGGGGTGTTGCAACAATCATTTCAACTAGGAAATACTGTCCCAGGCCTTGCTTTGTGTCAGGCACTGACACTGGGGAGTCAGAGAAGGTTTAGGTAGTTGCCTTCATGGAGCCAATGATAGTTAAACAGAATTTGTTTATGAAACAGGCTGTTGATTTCTAAGTCAATTCTGGATTATTAAGGCACTTGGTTCTTCTGCACAGTTATTAAAAAATTCATCTTCTGAATTTTTGCCCAAGTCTTGCAGAGGTCCGATTTTTTCAGTCAAATTATAATTGGCTAATAACTTGGCACATTTGGAAAAAGACTCAGAGCCAACTTATTTGGGGTGATACCTAAAGTCATTTAAAGCCAATCAGAGTCATCTAGGCAGGTGAGACTAGGCAGTTGTTTTAAGGAGATGTGAGGGTCATAAAAGTGGCTCTGAAGGAAATTTGGGGGCCTGTATTTCCAAAGAGTTGATGAAAAATGTTATTAAAATTCCCAAATGTGTAGATTCTCTGAGAGCAAGGACTTCAACAGCTTTATCACTGTATCCCCAGCATTCAACACATTATAAATGCTCAGTGAATGTTGGTGTAGGTGATCATTTTTAAGGGCAAGTCTTTTTTGCCTTTATTCCATGTGTAATTTATATATACTCATTATTCTGAGAACTTGAAGTTACTTGTTTGTAGGGAGAAGAGCAACATGTAATCATAATCTCTGATGTTACTCTTGATATAGAGAGAAATATGCACAAAGAGGTTGAGGGCATTATGGATATTTTGAAATTCCAGTCTTTATCATGGTAGAAATTTCAGTAGGGGACTTGACCATATTCAGTATTCAAAATGGGTAGGGATAACTTTCTGTTCTTGCCATCTTCCAAACCAAGGAATCCATCTACAGCTACATTTTTTTCTTTTAGTTTTTGTTAATGATTTCTGCCATGGGTTTCTTCCTTCTGTTCAGCACTGGCACTGATTAAGACTTTCTTTTTGTCTTGCCAATTTACTGCTGGAAAAGGTAGCTAACCAACTCAATAAATGTTCTAATTAAAAAAACACCAGTGCCCACACTCTTGAATGCATAACTTGAGCACAGGAGGTCTGAGTCCTCTTTAACAATATGAAAGCTCTGAAATAAAGTTCCAGCTCTAACTCTTTCGTGCACACACTGCCCAATTTTGTGGGGCCACAGTTGCCGCTTCCTTTGCTTCTACCTGCTGTGGGCAGGTTTCATTTTTCACCAACTCATGGAACACAGCATCTGTGTTGTGGTTTCTTTTTAACCAGAATATAAGAAAGTATTTGCTGACTGAAGCCAGAGAAAAAAATAGACCTGAATTTCTTCAGGGTTGGCAGACAGCTGTTACGAAGGTAAGTATGTGATATAAATGAAACTTGGGCATATCCAAGGGAGGGAGTGATCCAAGGGGCGGTTATGTGTAAGAGCACTGGAAGACTGCTGACAGAGACCAAGAGCCTAGAGGAGGCTCTAGGGAGGCAACTCACAATAAGCCTATTTAGTACTTTGTCATCTGGTTACTCAGTTACCCACTGCTTGCTGTAAGCAGGTAACTTGAGTCCTTTCATCCCTGGCACGGTTGCTAATGATGTAGTTGTTCTGCAGAAAAACAAATTGTGGTTGGGGTGTTTGGCACCTACCTCTTGCCTCGTGGCTCTTACAGACTCAGAGAAATGCTAAATGACTATTTGGGTCCACTATGGGTGCAAGAGCACCCTCCTTTCCAGGCATGTCAGCCTGAGGACAATTTGGATGCAGCCCTATGTTTGGCTTATAGGCATTGAAGCTATTTATGGGCCAGAGTGCCTGTCTGGGCATAACTGCTCAATACTGTTGTGAACACCAGTGTCAACAATTTACAGTCATTATTTTATTGTTTTCAAAGTGTGTTCCTGTAATGATATCATTTGATCCATACAACCCATGACGTAGATGGTCATTTAAAGATGAACAGCATCTTCATTTTATAGATGAGAAAATTGAAGTGTGACCTTCCCCAAAAGACATCACAAATATTGGTTGAGAATTTAACTATTGAGAATTGAACTCAGTTCTGTCTGAATCATTGACCCAGCATTATAGACAGAGTCCTGAAACAATCTTTAACCCAATCCCAAAGGGATCAAGATTTATCAGTTCAACCTTGAATTAAACCACATACTGAATTTACCCAGCTAGAATTCTAGGTATTCAAATTTAGCCAATATCTTTCATGTTCCTACATAAGGCAGTCATTTTGGAAGTTTACTGTTTACCTTCATGATTCTTTCAAAGAATAGGACAAAATTGTGTAAAATGAGTGAAGACTGCTAAAGCAGAATTGTTACCATAAGTGTTCAGAGTCCAGGCAAATGTTCTCTGATCCACAGTTCCATCTTTACTTGTCAGTGAACTGATTGCAAAACTAAGTATCCCTATAGATGTTTTTAAAATAGGGTTTTTATTTCATTTCAAAATATTATTTTATAAACTGTGATTGCCATTTGATAGCTCTTTTCATGTGGCCAGATGCCTTTATAAAGTAAACACAATTATATCAGCTGTCCTGGACCAACACAGGTTTCCTATCCCTTGCTCTTTTGTCATAAAATAATGTTTCTTATCTGAAGAGGACTACTTGATCTTATCTTAATGACCTTTATGTTTTTCCCCTCAGTGTATTCCACAACAGAAAAATGACAGTGACTGTGGAGTCTTTGTGCTCCAGGTAAAGAAATACTGTTTTTGTGGTTTGGTTTGATTTGGTTTTGAATTTACAGTATGTGATGTAAGTCTGTTGTGTTTAGAGAGGGAGATGGCAGTCCTTGTATGTGTATATGGTATTAGGTACAGGCAACAGAATACATTTCTTCTTCCCCCTTTGTTGTTGAGATGCAGCAGTGCATTTTCAGGTGTTATCATTAGGAAGAACTACATCTCAAGCCAAAAATGCAAAATAGAGATCTTCCATGTCTTATCAGAGATTAGTAGTGAACTATACTGGAGACTGACTTGGATTTGTTTGTATCATAGATTATTGGCATTTACAGGATTAACTTTAAAAATAAAAACAAAAACAACATTGGCAAGCTGGGTATGGTGATAGATGCCTATAATCCCAGTGACTATAGAGGCTGAGTGAGGCGGAAGGATTGCAAGTTTGGGGCCAGCCTGGGCAACTTAACAAGACCCTGTCTCAAAAAATAAAAAGGGTTGTGGATGTAACTCAGTGATAGATAGCTCCTGGATTCAATCCCCAGTACTGAATAAATAAATAAAATCTAATTATTGGGTGTCAAAAGACCTGCTGGTTGCCTGCCAGTGGTTTTTGCTTTTGTTTTTGTTTGTGATACTGGGATTGAACCCAGGAGTACTTTACCACTAAGCTACATCCTCAGCCACCACCACTACCCACCTTTTTTTTGTTTTAATTTTGAGAGGGTTTCACTAAGTTACTATGGTCATCTTGTCTCCCGCAACAAAGATGCGATCCCGGGATTGTGTATGCAGCTCTTTATTTTGCGCGCGTGTTTCTTTCCTCTCTTCCTCTTCTTCTCCCGCCCCCTCCCCCCCTTGTACCCTCAGTTGACCAATCACAGAACTTTCACGTGAAGCAAGCATGGGCAAGCATAGACAAAGGCTTAAAGCACGAATCGGACACACGTGTGGCCAGTTTACAACCAACCAATAGGAATAACTTACGCAAAGATACACTTGTTTACTCCGTGGCAACAGCAGAACTGGCATACCACCAGGCGCCATCTTAAGAGACCATAGGGAGTGTCCGGACCACCCCAACAAGTTACCTTGACTGACCTTGAACTTGTGATCCTCTGCCTCAACCTCCCAAGTTGGTGGGATTGCAGGCCTGCTCCACCACACCCAGATAGTAATTAGATTTTAAATAAAGGTCACATTCAGAAACTGCCACCCCATGGTCTCTGGATGATCTAAAAGGGCAATGGAAAATTTTCTGTTATACATACATTTATGAAAGAAATTAATCTACGAAATTTAGAGATTTGCAAGGATCTTGGAAGATTGGTTTATTCATACACCTCATAAATGTTTGGGGTTTGTAAACAGATTCAAGTTCCCAAAAACTATGGAAGATCTGCATTTTCAGCAGACTGTACTTTGAGAAGAATTATAGCCTCTTTATCAGTTTGGTGCTTTTCACAGTATTGGGCCTGGAGGGAAGGGTGATCCTTAGCTATATCCTTGCCTGAAAAGCCTACTATAATTTGGATAAATGTTGTAAAACACCATGTTATCACAAGTTTCTATAAACTTTGTAATGCAATCTTAGACTCTGTCAAGTCTGCATCTGGTGCTGGGCTGTTGCACGACCCCACATGCCATTTATGTGTTTCTGGAACCTTTACAGTACTGCAAGTGCCTCGCTTTAGAGCAGCCTTTCCAGTTTTCACAAGAAGACATGCCCCGTGTGCGGAAGAGAATTTACAAGGAGCTGTGTGAGTGCCGGCTGCTGGACTGACTCAGCAGTGCTCTGCAAGTCTGACCAAGTTGGAACAGATGGTTTGTTACTTGAATCTCCAAACACTCATTTGAATTTTTACAGATATTCAGATCAGTGGTGTTGGGCCACTATTGTTACCTCAAATTTATTTTTTGCCCTTATTCATTTCTCCAACTACCATGTACTTTTTTTAATGTTCAGTTTGGTTTCATTTTTAATTTTATGGATTCCTCGCGTCCCTCCCATATTTAATATTTATTATCCAAACGCATGCATATAGACAGAGCATGCAATGAAGAGTATTAAAAAAAAAAAAAAAGCCTAGTAGATTTGGTGCAGCTTTTGAAACTTAGTTAGTGTGAACTGAATACAGGTTTAAAATTTAATCTCAGAACCTAAAAACACAAATGTTTTTGATACAGCATAACTTGGAGTAGTCAATGTTCCCTGGGGCATAAAGGGTAGCTAGGAGTGGTTTTGACAAAGCCAGTTCTGTTTTACTTTTACCAGCAGCACCTTTCACTGACTTCCCTCTCCAAGGGAGTCCTGGAGAGTGAGATTCATTCCTTTTGAAGGGTGAGATGGAAGTTGGCTGTAAAGTGATAGGCTGTCCTCTGTTCATGGAGGCATGCTTGCAAGCAAGGAGCCTGCTTTGGGAAGAGTTGATACTGTATGAGAAAAAGATGGCGACTGGGGCCAGTTACCTTAACAAATGAGATTTCAGTCCTGGTCTTAGGAATTACAGTGCATAACCTAAATCTTATAAAGGCTTTTGCTGGGACATTTAATTCCCTGGATTTTTCTGATTTTGACCTATAAAAAAACTTGGAATCTGTCAAACCAGTGGTCAAACAAATGAGATTCAGCCTTTTCAAGAAGTAATTTTTAAGTTGTTACTTTCCTTGAGTTGCCTCCCATATGGAAAAAATTAAGATTTACTGAATACATTTCTATTTCTATCTGAAATATAAACATCCAAAATTGAAGGCTGACTTCTTTTGCAGATGCATGGGGAGAAGAGGGAAGGTAATAAAGAAAACTTGGTTCCCTAGGAGGGCAGTAATGTATTAAAATTGTTTTCCTCCTCTCTAGTGATCCTCTCACATTCAGGGTTCATTTGGCTTCTGCACAACCAATCATGACATTTCAGCATGGAAGTTAACTTTTTTCCCTTCTGTTGAACTTCTATCTTCAGGGGACAGGCTGTAATGTGGCCCTTTCCTTATACTTAGCTGCACTGGGGTGAAAGTAATGGATCTTACATCTTTTATCTGGCCTTTTGTGACAAATTTGAAAGGAAAGGAAATAAGGAAAAATGTATATTCAACTACCCAATTATCTTTTCTGCTGGGGGAGGAAAATATATTGGTAACAAATTAAGTAAACGACAGAAGGTACTTGAATTTATGCCTGGTTAGGTGTGTGAGTGTTGAAAAGAAAAAGCTAAAATACCTAACTTGGTTGTAAGTTATGATTGAGACAAGGCTGACTGCCAGCAGTTGAGGGTTAAGTCAGACATATTTACATGCATGTGCATGTAAACCACTATTGACACTGGGAAGCAGCCTCTCCCAACTCCTCCAGATTCACATGCCTTAGTATAAAACCAGTTCAGTATTTCTTACTGTGTGTTGGGGTCATTAAAGACTGGGAGTAGAGGCACTTTAATGCTACCATAGGTAAGGTTGTGTCACCATTAGGAAAGATGAGAATTTAGTGAAATGTTGTCTGAAGGTTTCCAGACATAATTATGCAAACATATGCAAACATGGGGTATTTCTAAATTTATGAGACATTTGCTTTTTTTTTTTTTTCTTTTTTTGGTGAGGTTGTACCAAAGTAGCCAGTAAGTAACTAGGCTGTTGACTCCAGAATGCCTCATACTTCAGAATGAGGGAGTATCTCACTTCCCCACTAACAGACTGGTCATGCAGAAGAGAGAAATTTCTGCAAAAATAAAATCTTTTTTCTGTTTTGGGGTTTTTGTTTTGTTTTGTTTTTTGGCAGTGCTGGGGATTGCTAGGCAAATGCTCTACCATTGAGCCACATGCCCATCCCTCCTTCAAGAATCTTAATGCCCAGAGAGAGTTGCCACTTCCTCCAGTGTGAGATATGGTCATCATATCAGCACTGGGGCATGCAGGAATGATCATAGAAACCTTAAATGAACTTCCATATCTAGTTACTCTTTCACTTCCAACATCATAGGGCACCCTGAGGTGAACTGCCTGGCATGGTTTAACCTAAACGTTGAATATTTTAAGTCTGGTTTTAAAATGTTTCTGTCAATCATGAAACTTGGTTTCAGTACACTTAATTGCTTTGTCTTGTAATTAGATATAAATTGCTATATAGCTGAAGTCCTAGATTAGTCCTTTGACCTGATGTTTGCACTAATTACTTCCTTGCAACAAAGGCATTTTTGAAATATACTCTGGGCTGTTGGTGAAAAGACATTGTTTTACCATCGCTCATCTGGCACTTGAACTGTCTGGCTGCCCATAAGATAGACAGATCTCATGGTTTTGGAGCTGACAGCAGGCCTTGCACAAAAGAACAATTTATGACAAGCCTTCAACCAGCTGTTCAGTCATCTCTATGGGCAAACTTACCAGGTTATAGTTGCTTCTTTCTAGTAGTCTTTTCTTTTGTTAAATCTGTAGCAATGAACATAGATTTAATGCATTTTTTAGTTTTATCCAGAATCATAGAGAATCAACTTGTAGTTAGCCTTTTTTTTTTTTTTTTTTTTTTTTGCGCAATGCTGGGGATTGAACCCAGGGCCTTGTGCTTGCGAGGCAGGCACTTTACCAACTCTGCTACATCCCCAGCCCTCAGTTAGCCTTTTTAAGGAAGGAAAAGGAAGCAGTTGCTGCCAGTAATCCCCACGTCATATTTTTGGCTTTGCCTTATATTTTCTACTTCTGTTGACTATGAGTAACATGGTCATCTTGAGTTTATAGTTGGAACAAAACAATAACAGACCTAACTGGGACACAGCCAGCACTCACCTAATCTGTTGCCCTTTTTCCTCTACAGTTGTAGTTCACTACTTCCCTGGGTTAATTGGGGGTGGGGGGGCGGTCTGGGAGATTCACTACCTTTCAGGCAAGAAATGGAAATAGTTGAATTAGAGATGCCAGTTACCTGCTCTCCTTAATTATATTAAGAAACCAAGTTAATTGGCAGTTATAAAGCACATACTTTGTTATGCGCTAGGCTGTGCCTCCTGGCCTATGGATAATTTAAGACCTAGGGAATACCATCAGAGAAGTACTAATTGTATTGGGTGTTATAAAAGCAGACCTAGACAAGTTGTTCACTTAAATGGTACTTGTTGGTCAGAAAAAGAATTTAAAAAAAAATTATCATGTAAAATTACAGTACTCAACCCTTCGAGCAAAGTATTTTTTTGAAAAATAAACTAAATGCCTTTATAAACTCATGTTCTCTTGTGTTGGATAAGTGTACTGCTTTGTGTGTAGTAAGTTTTCCTAAAAAACACTCCAGTAATAACAAGGCTCTTTTAAGAACTGAACACTGTAGGCTCCTAAGCAGCCTACCCTTAGAGCACTACTGTCCAATAGAATTTTCTGCAATGATGGAAATGTTGTTTTCTTTTACTGTTACAGTCACTAGTACATGTGTCTACTAAACACTTAAAATGTGGTTAGTGTAACTGAGAAATTGAATGTTTAATTTTATTTTTATTAAACAGCCACAGTTGGTCAGTGGCTGTTACATTGGATTGCAGAACTCTAAACCAAGTTGCATATTTTACATTTTAGCTAATAATGTTAACTCCCAGATAATTCTATAGATCACTGTCTGGCTAGATCTGACACTTCACCCATTATCATATCCCCTAAACCTAGCTAGCATATATTTCCTAGTTCTCACTTTTCTTTGATTAAAGTTAGATATTGTTCCTGAGAGAAATAGGAAAGAGGATGCAGAAAAGACTCATTTAGTACCCTCAAGCACAAGAAACATCAGGTCCCCTTAATTCAATGCCAGATTGTTTTCATAAGAATATCCATGCTTTCTTCACATGAAGCCATAACTAATTATGTTATATTGAAATGAACATGAAATTCTCCATGTTTACTCAGAGTCTCTCTAAAACTCGTTTACAGATAGTCCAGAGTAAAAGAACAAGTCCCTTTTTATAGGTGAAGAAAGAGGCCAAAACAGTAAGTTGGTCCAGCTTTATTGAAATCTGTTATAGAAGACACAATTCAAATAAGAATCACAGTCTTTGGTTTTAAGGCCTGTAGAATCTGAGTTTTTTCACCAAACAAGAATACAAAATATATTATTTCAAACTACATTGTAAAAACAGATTCTAAAAATGAGTAATGTGTCCTGATTAAATGTTTGCAAATGGTTTCTTCCTAAGCACTTAACAACTGTTATAGCTCTTTAAAAAATTAAAACAGTTTGGAATTTAATGAGAAAAACCCATGTTTATTGTAATATGAAAGCTGTTCATGTTCAGCCCCAACTTTCATAAACTACTGGAAGATACTTTGAAAAACAAATTCACATTTTTTTCATATTAGGGAAAATACTCACATATAGTATTAGAAATCACCTCTTGCCTTACAAATGAAAAATAAATTCTCTAGACTCCCCTGGCTTGAACCATAGTAAGCACAATTTGGGAAAAATAAAATAGACTTCAGTGTGAGAAGTAGCTGAAATAGACACTTTCTTTAGGAAGCCTTTCTCTGTTTTTGTGAAGCATTCTCTCAGTCATCAAGCTCTTTTCAAAAGAACCCATTCTATTCCTAAGGCTACAATTAAAACAGAAAGAATAAATCTGATGGCCCTTGGAGCAAACTTCATGTCAAGGCAATCCCTTAACTCATGTCTCCTGGTATTTCATTCCATTTCCTACTAATAGTGTCTTCCCCCACCCACTAGAATGTGAGGTTTTCTGTATTTCAAACCCTTGCTTTGTTATTGTTGTTAGCTTTAGATAAAACATCTTTTGAAACACGTACATAATTCTTCAAACCCTGCACCTAGTTTTGTGATATATAAGGAATGGAAGTGCACTGGACATGTCCCTGGGACCATCTCAGGTTTACTTCTGTGCCAGCTATTTAGGAAGCTCCCTTGACTCTTTAGAGATTAGAATTCAACATAAAAAAAACATATTCAGTTGTCAAACACCTGTTGCTAATTTAGAACAAAGCTATACCACATAGCAAAATTCCATTTATTAAACTTTATCTCATGCAAACTTAAAATTTTAAAAAATATTCATTCCAGGCCCCAGTGTAGATCATGAACCTACTTAAGACACAAACATGGTAAAACAAATATTTACATTTTCCCATCTTCCTTTAAAAAGTGTGGCATTTTTGGCTGACAGAATCATCAACATTATAGATCAAACCTGTTGCTAAGGAACACTTTGTGTTGGGAGGCAGGGTTCTGGGGATCTAACCAGGGCCTTGCACATGTGAAGCAGGTGCTGTATCACTGAGCCACATCCCCATCCCCAGAGAACACAATTTAGACCTAGTAACAGAAAATCATCTGGTAACTTAACACATGGCCAATATTCTAAGATTAGAATTAAAGGCATTCTTTTGTGTTCTGTCTGTCCTTTAATAATTTTCAGAAGAAACCATGTAAAGGCTTGCAGCTCAGTAGACATTGATCAGACTGTGGGTAGTGTTCTTCAACAAACTCAACAGGCCATTGGAGGGAGTTTTGCACTGATGGAGCTCTCACCACTCACTGCTTTTGTGCCAGTTTTCCATAGCCACCTCTCCCAGCATCATAGTCTTGCCGATACTCATCTCGAACCTTAATTGAAAAAGAACAGAGTACAGTATAGACAAGATTGGTATAATATATACTTCCCATAACCTTGTCAGACAAATGGCTAAATCTTTTCCGATGTCATGTAAACAGACAAACAACCTATGTATTAGGTTCCTGGGGGGGTGGTTTGTGTGTTTGTATGGTATTAGGGACCGAACCCAGGACCTCACACATGCTAGGCAAGTGCCCTACCACTGAGCTGCCCCTGTATTAGACTCTAATTTAGAGTAAAACTCATTTCAGTGTAATTTGCTTTTGTTGTAGACATAAGTGCAAAATAACCTAGCCCCTAGCAGAAGTTCAATAATAACTGCTTATTGAAATGAATAGCATATACTGATACTGTTTCAGGTTTAAAAAAGAATTCATCAAAACCAATGGGTAGCCAGGTGCAGTGGCACATATCTGTAATCCCAGCTGCTCAGGAGGCTGAGACAGGAGGATCATGAGTTCAAAGCCAGCCTTAGCAAAAGTGAGGCACTAAGCAACTCAGTGAGACCCTTTCTCTAAATAAAACACAAAATAGGGCTAGGGGTATGGCTCAGTGGTCAAGTGCCCGAGTTCAGTCCCTGGTACCCCCCCCCCAAAAAAAAACAATGGGTGGTTTTCTCCAGGGTTACAGGCAGAAATTAGTAAAAGAAGAAATACAGTTTGAAAAAAACACCTGTCATTATCACTAGACTCTGAAGCAGGGTTCAGCCCAGAACCCTGGGCTGAACTGCATACCTGGCCCCCTGATCGCCCACGTCCATACTGCCTGCCCTCCTTAAAGCCTGCATCCCAGTCTGTGCGAATGATCCGGTCATCCAGACGTGTTCCATTTATATACCGCATGGCATTTTCTGCATCTGCTCTTGAATAGTATCTTAAATTTAAATATTAAGGAACATAAGCATTTCTCCAAATATTTGGGGAAGCAGTATCTAAAATGAAGCTAAATTGTTAAGGAAAAGTACAAAAACAAATCCAGTCAGATAGAGTTAAAAAACAATTCAACTTACACAAGCCTACTGGTCCAGAAGCACTTAGGTAAAGAAAATATACCACTTATCTAGGGCTACCTTGGTGAGAATTTTCTGGATATTCCTATTAATATTTATTTGGTCCATTCCTTTTTTTGTTTGTGGTACTGGGGATCAAACCCATGTTCTTGTTTGCATGCCAGGCAAACTCTACCACTGGAGCAATATTCCCAGACCTGTCCCCATATTCTGATTTGCAGAATATAAAATATGGTCAGTGCAGGTTTAAACCATAAACTATGAACTTATCCAAGAAACTGGCATCCAAATTGGGTGCTATATATTAAACAATCTTTGTAAAAAGCAGTCACAGTGTGTATGGACCTACCATTGCATTTCACTAGATGGAAAGATTTCAAAGTATTAACCAGGTTAGGAGTTCCCAAACATTTCATCAGTTTTACTCTACATGGTATTTTTTAAAATCTCTAAAAGCAATTCTGATTAATAGCTGGGTTTGGGAAATGCTGATTTAGACTTTCTCATCTTTACACAGGTAAGGAAACATCTGGTGGAATTCCAGTATCCCACACTTATATAATGCCTAGCACATAGTAGGCATTCAGTAATCTTTTTTAAATTTTTAATTGTAGGTGGACACAATACTTTTATTTATTTTTATGTAGTGCTGAGGATTGGACCCAGGGTCTCACACATGCTAAGTGGGCCCTCTACCTCTGAGCTACAACCCCAGCCCAGCATTCAATAATCTTTGTTGAATGAATGTTAGAAAAACCAACTAGCATCAACAATCTCTTTTGGGCATTTTCCATCATGACTGTGATCTTTGACCTACAAGGCAAATGGAAACATATACTCTGATCCTTAGACTCATTACCTACTTATAGTTGAAGCCTTTTTTCATTGTTTTCCCTGTGAACTCTTCTGTGCCACTGCCACCAGAAAACAAAACCTGAGAAAACTGGTCCCTTGTATTTGGAGAGAGAACTGAAAAAGCTTGCTTCACCCAGAAATCAGACATCAAAAATCCAAGTGAGGCTGGGCACACACCTGTAGTCCTAGCTATTCACGTAGCTGAGGTACAAGGATTGTCTGAGCCCAGGAGTTTGAGACTAGCCTGGGCAACAGTGAGCCCTGTCTCAAAAAAATAAGTAAATAAAACCTAGTGAAAAATGGGTTCAGAAGCAGGGCTTCTCATTTAAGCTGATAAGAATTGAACACATTCTTCCTTTCTTCTCAAGATCCCATTAAAATGACAGGAAAGCAGCATACATGAAAAGACTGAAAAAAGCTGATAGGGCTGTGATGTACCTCAGTGGTAGAATGCTGGTATGCAAGGTCCTGGTTTAAATTCCCAGTACCAGAAAACAAAACATGAATTCAGAATAGAACACAGTAATACTGGCTTTTATAGCATCAGTGTAGACACATGGAAGAAGAGGTAGGGACACGTGTAGGGATGCTAATAAAGCTAATATTCTAGTTTTTCAAAACTAGGCAGCCAACCACTCAGCTCTACTTTGGTTCAACAGTTACATTAGACACCCAGGAAGGATACTCCACAAAACAGAATCCACATGCTGTTTTTTTTACTTTATCCAGACCCATAATGATCTTCTTTATGTCGCCACTTTTGCTGAAGAGTTCATAAATTTGTTCTTCAGTTGTGTAAAAGGAAAGATTTCCAACATACAATGTACAGCTTTTCTTCAGTAATTTTTCTTGTTCTTCATTGTCACCCTAGAATTTCAGAGACAAACATTACAACTTAAAAACAAAAAGCCTTGCATAAATAGTATTCCTAAGTATGATTTGAAAATAATGTCCTAAGCCAGATGTGACGGTACATGCCTATAATCGTAGCTACTAGGGAGACTGAGGCAGGATTGCAAATTCAAGGCCAATCTGGGCAACTTAGTGAGACCCTGTCTCAAAATAAAAAAGGGCTGGGGTGTAGCTCACTCATAGAGCACCCCCGGTTCAATCCTCAACATGGGTGGGGGGAATCATTAACTCTGATTTAGAAATCAAATTCTCATCCACCAAATCACTGCAAATCCCTTGTCAAAAAAAAGGGTGCAGGCTGTGTTCACATTCTGTGAAGGACTTATGTAAGGTCCAGACTGCTTTTAGTGGAGAGAAAAGGCATACAGTCTTCCCTCCTGTCCTAAACTCCACATACAAGTAGCATGCCTTTTTTCTTT